>JAPDDN010000061.1:0-47717 GCA_027422405.1 Ptychobarbus kaznakovi
TGCCTTTGGAAAAGTAATAAGTTACAGATTACAACTTAAAATGTAATAAGTAGTGTAACTTTTCGATTACTTTATTCAAATAATCTAACTGATTACATTGTATTACTTTATTGATTACTTTTCTAAATGTCTAATGTTTTCAACTGTTAATCATTTTAAAACATGTAAACCAGGCAGGGTTAACCCTACAGTTGTACTCAACACTGATTAATGTCAGACTTTCTAAATCCTTCATCACTTGGATTAAGATTATAATATTTTAATTTTAAAGGAGATATTGGATGTAAAATATCTTAATTTGCATATAAATGTGTCTTATCAGTGTGTGGACACAACCACCCTACAATGATAACAAATGCACTCTCTTCCACCTTCAGTACCACGACTGAGGTGGGAACCTTGAGCAAGGCACTCTCACTGTTCCCCGGGCGCCACAGCAATAGGGCTGCCCACAGCTCCGGGTGTGGGTTTACAGTGTGTGTATTCACTGCTGTGTGTGTGCACTTGGATTGGTTAAATGAAGAGCACAAATTGCAAGTATGGGTCACTATACTTGGCCACACATCAATTCACTTTAACAAAATTTGTTTATGTCTGGCTGCACAAATCATTTTACTCCAGACAGTCCCCTAGGGGTCAATATGGGGAACGCCGTTAGCGTGACCCGTGTCTGAAGCATACATACAAAAACACAACCTTTAGCCGGCGACAGCCTATAACGTCACTACCGGCGCGACCACAGTATAAAGGGCGCCGGGAGAATACATCATCCACTTCTTTTGTCTTCACTGACTGCTTTGTTTGAAGCATGCATTCTGGTAAGAGTACAGTTTTCTATCTATTATCATGGCGAGCACTAGCAAGGAGTTTAAGAAGTGTGTGGATCTGTGTCCTCGTTATTTGACACCCGATGACACACACAATCATTGCGTCTTTTGTTTGGGCGAGGAGCATGCACTCGATGTCCTCGAGGGGGCAATCTGCGTGCACTGTGATCTTTTTCCTATGAAAAAACTCCGCTCTCGTCCTCTGCTTCCCACAATTCGGGACCCACCACTGCCAAGGCACGGAGGAGAATGAAATCATGGGGTTCGCAGTTGGATCTGGCCGATAAGTTAGAGAGGGAGCTCCCCTTTTCACCGGCGTCGGCCGAGAACGAGGGTGAGCTGCTGGATTGTGATGATGCGATCTCTCTGACATCATCCGATCCAGCGGCTAGTGCTCTGCTGGGTTATGCCCAGGAAGAGCAGGAGATGTTTGAGGGTGAGGAAGTTGAGACTGAACCCTCTCAATCCTCCTGCCCTGCGTATGAAGAGCTGTTGGAATTTATGGAACGTGCTACGACGAGGCTTGACTTGCCATAGGAGCGGACCAAGATGGTGGCACCACGGGGACATCTCGATGAGCGGCCCTTTCTGGCCACAACCCCCCAGCTCAAGTGAGTCTTCCATTTCTTCCTGATCTCCATACGGAGGTTGAGAAGGAATGAAAAAAGCAATTTTCCTCTCGCATCCATAGATTCCAGCATACCAGTTATGCAAACATCGTAGGTATGCGTGAAAGCGGCTATGAGAGGATGCCCCCTATAGAAGTGATGCTAGCTAGCTATCTCTCCATGTGTGAGACGTCTTCTCTAAAGGTTCCCTCCTTGCCATCTAAAGGGGGTCGCACACCGAACGAGAAGCGCAGCGCCGCGCAGCGTCGCGTCTAGTACAACTCGACGTATCGCACACCAGACGCGCACATTCTATACTAATAAATGACCTGAAGTGTGTTGTAACGGTTGTGTCATGGTATATCCAGTAGGTAGCAACCGACGACAGTGAATGTAATCACGACAGACAATTGACCCTTCGCTAAGCCACGCCTTGAAAATCGCCACAGACCAATCGTGGCTTAGCAACGTAACTAGGCGCGGCAGGTCTGGCAAGCTTTCGAGCGAGGGAAACATGCGAAGCGTTTGTGCGTATGGATTGTGCAAATCTGCATCTGCCAAATCCCATAACTATTAACCATTAAACATAATTTTCAACTTGTCTGCTTTCTGCATACAAGTTCTGACGATTTGTGCTACCCGCTCAGATTGTGCTACCTCCCATTAAAAAAAAATAGGTAGCACAAATCAATAGCGAAAAATGCTACCTATCAGATTGTGCTACCAGCATCTTATTCGCGGTTTGAGGATTTTTTAATGTCCATACCTACCCCTACCCTAAACCTACCGTCCACACTAACCCTTACCCTAAACTTACCCTTAAAACAATGCAAATATATTACTAGTAGCACAATCTGAAAGGTAGCACGTTTCGTCTGTACACCGGCAGTCGATTGGTCGCCGCATTACGGTTTTCATGGCTTTAGCGACAACTACCGATGATATTGGCACTGCCCCTTATTTTGTTACCCCTTGGCTTCTGCCACTACTGTGGCAGACTCGTGCAGCAGGACTTTGTTTTGGTGTATTGATGATGTATGGCTAGGCTCAGCATCGTGGCTCTTGCCAGGTCCAAGGCGTAACGTAGATTAGACCCACGACGTGTGAGCAGTAACGTTAGCCTGGGCCGCTAAAAATATATGAGGGAGAATGTTATCATTGCAAAGTGGTCAGGCTAATGTCTTGTGTTTATTCCACAAGATTTATGGATAAGCTGTTTGATTTATATTTATTAGATTTTCAAATTTCACTTACCCTGCTGTGCATGAACATAGCTGTTCCTCAATTTGTGTGTTTCCCATTTGAATGTGTCAGCGTGTGAGGTGGCTGCTGCTTGCGCTGGGACCTAACGTTATAGGCTTTAGCTTCAATTTTGATGAAAAATTATTCTCTAATCGGTTTGCATATTATGTCATGGATATATCCCTCGAATGCATACTGCAGTCCCTTTTGTTTTGCTCTCTCAGATATTTCACCTGTTTGCCAAAAATTATAATTTTTTCCTTGGAAATGTCTGGACACCGGTGCATACATACTGTAATAGACGTGCCAGGCGCGCGAAAGCTTGACAGGGTAGCAACAGTAACTAAGGGAGGGCGGGCTTAGCGAAGGGTCAATTGTTACATAGGCCTATACAGTAATATTTTGCGTATGTAAAAATGTCTCAAGAGAAATATAAACGATTAAAAGGATTACGTTTATTATTGTAACGTCATTTAATTCTATATGTTTAAATTTTTTTCAAGCTGTAAAACTAATGTGTACAGTATTTTGCAGCAGTGGTCTCTTGGTATAATGTATTAACAATGGTTTGAGACAAATATGATGTTATTTAATATAAAATAATGCAGATTACGCTCTGTGGCGCGGCAGGAATTTGAACAGCGTTCTGAGTCGTTGCTGGGCGCTGCGGACAGACGCCGAATGACGCCGCCAGTGTGCGTACACACATAGAAAACAATGTGTTCTAATTTTAAAGACATGGTGCGACGCGGCGCTGCGCTTCGGATCCGGTGTGCGACTCCCTTAAGCCCCTTCAGGATACATCGTGCTTAAATGGCAAGGCGTACGCAGCAGCAGGTCAGGCGGTCGCTTCGTTGCACACCATGGCAGTGCTTCAAGCGTACCAGGCGGATCTGCTGAAAGACCTGGATAAATGTCAGGCCTTGTCACTGGACAAGGTAGCTGAGCTGCGCTGCACCACAGATTTGGCACTCCGAGCCAATAAGCAGGCTGCCACTGCCATCGGCAGATCTATGGCAGCCATGGTGGTAACGGAGAGGCATCTGTGGGTGAATCTGGCAGATATCAGGAAGAAAGAGAAGGGCTCTCTTCTCGATGTTCCAGTCTCGCCTTCCGAGCTTTTCGGTACCTCTGTCGAGGTGGTGATCGAGAAATTTAGGGAGGCGAAGGCACGCTCAGCAGCTTTTAAAACCTTAATTTCAAGAAGGTCCAGGTCTGAGCCTGAACAACGCAGGGGTCCTGGCCCATCCTGGTCTGAGGGTCAGAGGCGGGCACAGAAGGTTAGTGTCGTGACTTGTGCCCCTCCCCCACCTGCCAGGGCTAGAGGGAGGCACGGGTCAAAAAGAGGTAGGCAAGACCTAAGTGAGGTGATCCGGATGAAGCGTTCCCAAAAACAACGCTCTCGTCCAGGCCAGATTAAGACCTAACATCTACTCCCTTCCCTCGGGGGGGCTTTAACACCTTCTCCTCTCTAATTCCCCTGCAACCATCATCAACTCCACCTGACCGAGGTCAGGTGGGAACCTAAGAAAAGCTGCAGTCGGACTGGACCTATGATGATTTTGGTCAGGTTCTATGTTCATTGAAACTGCCTTACTGATGGTCCGGACCTGAGGCCTCCTCTGAGGTTCCTGTGGGATCTTCAGGTTATTCAGGTCAGCACTGCAATCCCCGGACCTGCGGGTCCTTCTGTTCGGTACTGGGATGCCCTTAACCGTGTCCTGCCCCGAGGGGCCTCCTGTGGTAAGTAGTGATCTCCTTGAGCTCTACCTAGACGGTACTGTTTAAGCAGATAGCCCACTCTTTCTGGGTAGTCTCAGTCGGGTCTACCTCTGGTAGCCCTTCCTACACTCATAGCTATCTGAGAATATCTATGTTCTACCTCAGTGACTGCTCCCCTTCCTAGGGTCTTAAGTAGCGGTCTACCTGAGCCCTCTGTGATAGGTTGTTCTCCAGAGCTGTCATTCAGCAGCCTCAGGTTGTTAGGCATCTTCATGCCTCCCTGTAAGTTTGATCTCCTTGTTGGTAGAACTCCCTTCAACTGAGAGGGTCACCTTGAGCATGCCACTCCCTTCTGAGCATCTGAGTACCCTCTCATTCTGAGAGATGAGTTATCCGCTCTCCAGAGCTGTCATTAGCAGCCTCAGGTTGTTAGGCCTCTATGCCTCCCTGTTAGGTTGCTCTCCTTTTTAGTAGAGCAAGCATTGCTCCCCTCACCTTAGAGAGTCACCTGAGCATGCCGCTCCCTTCTGGTGCCTGAGTTCCTTCTCATTCTGAGGAATGAGTTCTCTGCTCCCCAGAGCTTTGTGATAGGTCGCTCTCCTGGTTGGTCGAGCTAGCACTGCTCCCCTCAACTGAGAGGGTTACCTATGAGCATGCCGCTCCTTTCTGAGTGTCTGATAGAGCTAACATTGCTCCCCTCGCCGTAGAGGATCACCTATGAGCATGCCGCTCCTTTCTGAGTGTCTGAGTTCCCTCTCATTCTGAGGAATGAGTTCTCCTCTCCCCAGAGCTCTGTGATAGGTCACTCTCCTTGGTGGTCGAGCTAGCATTGCTCCCCTCAACTGAGAGGGTCACCTATGAGCATGCTGCTCCCTTTTGAGCGTCTGATAGAGCTAGCATTGCTCTTCTCACCTTAGAGGGTTACCTATGAGCATGTCGCTCCCTTATGAGCGTCTGAGTTCCCTCTCATGCTGAGAGTTGAGTTCTCCGCTCTCCAGAGCTGTCATTCAGCAGCCTCGGGTTGTTAGGCCTCTGCATGCCTCCCTGTTAGGTTGCTATCCTTGTTGGTAGAGCTAGCATTGCTCCCCTCACCTTAGAGGGTCACCTATGAGCATGCCGCTCCCTTCTGAGCGTCTGAGTTCTCTGAGCGTTCGAGTTCCCTCTCATGCTGAGAGTTGAGTAGTTCTTCGCTCTCCAGAGCTGTCATAGAACATTGTCAAATCCATGTTATGGTAAGTGCACACGCTCTGTGCACTTTCTTAAATTCACTTGGAGGTAAGATCACACATCAAGTGTTATGCGTTCTTTCTAAAAACCTGTACGGTAGGGTTACACGCTGCAGCTTTGTGCACTTTCTTTGAGTTGGTCAGGCTTCAGTTTGTGCCTTTGGCCCCACTCTACCTTTTTGTCCCATTATTGTGGGTTTGAACAGTGTATCGCTACCAAAGGGTCTGTTGAGACAGTTCCTTCAGCGAGCTCGCGCAGAGCAAGCGATAGCCCCTGGGTGACCGGCCAGGAACTAGTTACTACCACTAGGCGCTTAGCCATATCCCCTTAAAGGAATCTTTTTCTGATTCCAAGCCTTTGAACTCTACCCTGGGTCCGGTAGTCCCGGCACCTAACAGGTCAAGTTTTAGGATATGCAGCTCGGGTCTTTGGCCGAAGGGGATAATGTCACTGACAGCCTTCAACCGTCCCAGGGACAACTCCCTTAGCCTGGTAGAGTTGGCTGAGTGCTCGCCTTTTGCATGAAATTGGCTTGCACTCCCCTCAGCATGGTGGCGCGGGTATATCGTTCCCCATAGCGACCCCTAGGGGATGCAGTTCGAAGTTCCCATGAAGGGTAATGTCTCAGGTTACGTATGCAACCATGGTTCCCCAAGTGGGGAATGAGACACTGCGTCCCCTAGGCTTTGTGCCATGCTTCAGACGCAAGCTTCAGACGGAGAAGTGTATGATGTATTCTCCCGACGCCCTTTATACTGTGGTCGCGCCGGTAGTGACGTCATAGGCTGTCGCCGGCCAACAGGTTGTGTTTTTGTATGTATGCTTCAGACATAGGTCACGCTGACGGCGTTCCCCATAGCGACCCCTAGGGGACACAGTGTCTTGTTCCCCACTCTGGGAACCATGGTTACATACGTAACCTGAGACGTTTTTGACAAGCTAAAAAGGGTGTTTTACACGACCACTGAGACCATGTCAAGAATGCCCTAAAGAATCATACCAACTTATGGAAAATGGGCATCCGATGTCCCCTTTGAAGCACAGCCACCACAAAATCAGACTTACTTTAAAATCATTCTGAGGTTAAATACAGATTTAAAATCATTAAAAATGTAATAGATATGATACTGTTTTTTTAAATCAAATATTTGCATAACTATGACAGGAAACACTGGAATCTAACAATGCTTTAGAAAAACAGTTAATCTTAAAAAATAAAGCATATACATAAACCCATATAGGAAATATAAGAGTTATCAGATAAGCATGTTATAAACTTCTGAAACATTGGTGTTTCATATTTTAGAACACTCGCTGCAATTTCTGAAATAAATCAATTAAATATGTGTGTGTGAAAAAATCAGATGTAACCCCCTTTTTAATCCTTAACATTTTCATAAGTTTTTAATTTAATTACACATTTTTTAATTTAACTGATTAAAATTACTTTTATTTTGTAATTTGAATATGTAATTCTGTTACATGTAACTAGTTACTCCCCAACACTGTAAAGCACATATCCCGCATGACCATATTCTACATTCCTATTCCTACCCAATACTTAAGCGTAACAACCACTTTACTATTAATAAGCAGCAAATTAAAAGTGTATCGAGGCAAAAGTCATAGTTAATGATTTGTTAATAGCGAGAATTGGACCTTAAAATAAAGTGTGACTGACATTGTGAATTAATTTGTGCAACCAATCAGATTGCCATCTTCCACTGAAGTACATGTTTTTTGGAACATTCTCATATCAGTCTCATATCATACAATTAGCATGGAGAATACTAATTATTTTTTATTATTATTCAACTTTTAAAACAAATATTTATGATGATGGTATTTGTAATGTTAAGCAAACACGACATTTTGACAATTTTAAGTAAGAAATAATAATAATATATAAGTATGTATAAAAATGAAAAAGTCAGTAAAGAACCCGACTCACTTATATACATTCAATAACTATGCATGACAGTTCAATCACTAGTGATCCATTGTATTAATGAGTTACCATGCTGAATACATTAATTCATCTCGGTTTCATCCAACACAAACTCTGTTTCATCCAACACAAACATAATATGATATGAACATACAGTTTGTTGCGTAGATCTCCCTTTATATCTACTGTGGAGCCAAATAAATTGTGATGTGAGAGACAATTCACTTTGCAAAGTTCGTTCTATTTATCAATACATGACATAAGCAATACAGAGAAATTAGCCCCGCGGTCTTCTAACATGTAAATAAGTATTGAGCTATTTTTTTTCAATTCATAGACTAACTGCATTTTTATTATAACACTGTGGATAAGTAAATGACTACCTAAAGAAAAAAAATCAATAGATATATGCATTTTACATCAGTTGTATATAAACTGTCTTTGCAGTCAGTTTTAGTTCCATTGTGATGGTGGTTTGGCATTAGAGAGGACAGTCTCCACACTACACGGGAAATATTACAGAACCATACACATTACTGATGGATAAATCTCTTTGATGTATGGATGGAACTCTCCCCTGACCTGCTTTAGTTTTCATGTTTTGAAAGATTTTGAATTTATCCCTTCAGCGCACAATTGCTGGCCAGCAGAAGCCGACTAATGAAAAATGTGCTTAAGGTTCAGCGGCGACAGAGTCGGCTGCGCCAGGTGGGGCAGATATAAACCAGCTTGTGTGCGTGTCCGGCACCTATTTATGGAAAATAAATGAGTTTGACACTGTCCTCCAGCCAAATCATACGTTCTTTCACAAAGTCCTCTTAAGGAGCCACATGGAGAGCTGCTCAAAGTGGAACAAACCGGAAATGCACAGCCATCTGTGCAGAAACCCAAAGGCTCTCGAGTGATAAATGAATCAGTGGTATAAGCCAAGTCCAGACCATATTCTCAGTCTTTGCGTGCTTCGGATACATAGAAGCACAAAATTACCCGCCGTCTGCGTACACACTTCTCGAGAGTCTCCAGAGGCAAATCACAGATGATATTTCACTGTAAGTGTATTCAACAGCCTGAACCCTCACGGCATCGCAATGCAGGAGATCTTCATGGCCTGCGGTGAGAACCCCAGTCCATACTTCATGCAGAGAAGCATCTGACTTACTCCGCATCCCAGCAACTGCTGAAATAAATGAATGCATGTGTGGAATTACAGCGGAGGAGTTGCGCTCTGCAGCGCTCGACCGGCGGAATCCATTTTCAGATTGCGTTGTCCACTTCTTTGAGGCCCCAAGCCTCCTCGCCTTTTAGTCGAGTCACATCCTGATTGAGTAATCCTTCATTCTCTCTCTCTCTCTCTCTCTCTCTCTCTCTCTCTCTCTCTCTCTCTCTTTCTTTCTTTCTTTCTTTCTTTCTCGGCCTCCTGCTCGAAAACAAGGGATAGTTAAAAACAAATAATCATTCCAAACCTGCATTCCTATTTTTCTTTTTCTTTGGAACAAAAAAGATTTTGGTAACCAAACAGCTTTGGTGATGGTTGAAGTTCACTAGATGCATTAAAAATAATAAATAATAAAAACTCAATGTCTCGATTTCCATTAATCTACAGAACACAAACGGTGATATATGAAAATGGTTTCAGCTGTTTTTGTCTATAAAGTCCAAGTCATTGTTAATGTTTTGGCTGTAAGGTGAGCTAGTTTATGGCTACAAGACTTAGTCAGTTGTAACAGCAATACTCTGTGTTAGTTGTAACTTCAATGAAACATGTTACTCCAAGCTCCAAGCTAATTTTAGTTGTATTTATGTTTTCTTTGAATTACAGTATACCGAGGTCTTGGAAGAGAAAGAAAAATGGAGAGGTGTCTCTAGAGTAAATGTTCAAGTATTCAAGTTCAATTTTATTATTGCCAATTACTATTGCCAATTACTATGTCTGACATTAACAACCTTGCTTAAACACACACACACGCACGCACGCACACACACACACACACACACACACACACACACGTTATTCAGCTCTATTATAATGATGTTAATCTAACACACACACACACACACACACACACACAAACACACACACATTCACATTTGTTTGTCTATCTTAGTGAAGACGTTGCATAGACTTTCACTGATTGTATATCAGGTTGATATTTTCTCAGCTAACCTAACCCTTACCCCTAAACTATGGTGGCCCAGTAGGGTCAAATCTCCACAACACAAAGGAAACAAGCTGCAACACAACAAAATTAGCACGACAGAATGCAAACAAGTCGCAACACAACGGAAATAATTCACAACGCAGTGGAAATAAAATTGCAACACAACAAAATTAGCACAACACAGCTGAAACAAGATGCAATACAACAAAATTAGCACAATTTTGATGTCATTTTAATGGCTTTTAAATTTTGTATTACTTTATATATTTCTGATATTTAATTCATTTTTATTTCAGTTTTAGTAACTTTATGACTTCAACATAAACTGTAGTTAATTGGCAAAATAATATTTTTAATTTTTGTTTTGGTGTAAGTTGTTCCCCACGCATCTAATATCACACATACAAATTTTCCCCCCACATCTGATATTTAGATTTTATTTTATTCAAAGTGTATTTCAATTCATGTAAACAAGTTGTAATACTTTTAGTTTTGGGGGTTTTCAAAACAGTTGGTAATACAATATCAGAACGGTACCTTCAAGCAGTAATAATAATAATAATAAAGATATAACTGGAACATTTGTGTACATCATTTTGTTGTACACACACCTAGATTTCTAGAAAGATATTTAAAAAGTAAATAAAACATTGGCTTCGAATTCATATAAGCTAAAAAAAATATATATATTTAATGTCATATATTTTTTATGCTAAAGCCATTTGGGGAGTTGACGAGTGGGGCGGGGCCGAGAGCGTGGGTAATTGCAAAAATGAGCGAGGCGGTGGAGTGATTGCCTTAGTCATGATCCTTCGTACACCTGCGCCAGGCCTGGTCCTCTCTCTCCTTCCAGACCGGTCAGAGCATCCTCCTTTTATCCTTCCGTAGCTCCTCCGTGGACTCCAGACCGGTGAGTGGCGCAGGTCGCTCATTCATTAGCTCACTCCACCGGCCTCGCTACGTTCCCACAGGCTCTCGGAAAAAAAAAATGAGCACAGGGAGTGAAAAAAAAAATAGTTAGGCTTGCTAAGGCTTGCTGAAGGAGAGCAGTGCACTTCCTCGCACAATGAAAACAGGATTAAACTGTGTTGTGGAGCTCTTCCCCACCATATGCTGCTGAGGAGGTACATTTACAGTGTTTGTGAGACTTGTGCATTACAGTACATCCATAAGTGATACTTTATTTTCATCTCTTTTTCCCTCCCATTAGAGCCTGAGGTACTCAATGCAGAGATCAAAGTGACATTTGAATTGCCCCGCAGGCAGCCATGGGCAGGGAGATGTCACACAACTGAGAGAGAATGACAGCGAGATAGAGAGATTGACACAGATACAGACTAAAACGAAAGAGGGAAACAGACCAGGAGAGAAAAGAAAGGTCGAAGTGAGGGTGTGATGTTTGGGGGTGGGTCTTATTGGACCCCCAGCGAACCTGTAAAAGCAGCAGCACCAGGCTACGTACAGGACGGTGAGGTTTCACTAACTTACTTGTTCGAATTTTTCGGCACACAACACACTAAAAGCACCGCGGAGAGCGATTAAAGAGCCGTAAGGCAGCACCCCGATTCGCACCGAACGGGTCACTTAAACAAACAAACTATCAACAATGCCGTTGTGTTGTTAGTAGAACATTCAAAACGGCGAATTTCCGTTTTTTGCTATTTCAAATATGCTCTTTCTTTCGTCTTGTTGTTCACAACCCGCCCAGCCCCTGACGCAAGCGGTTACTGTTTTAACGAACCGCTTAAGCTGGTGCTTTGGGTGTCGAAAGACAAAGAACGGTCTACATATTTGGTGGAAAGGGGTACAGGATTGCAGCGCACCAGGCTGAGAGGTGTATTTTTTTTTTTATAAGGTTTCACCAAATGTCATTTGTTTTTTGATTTGCTATTTAATTAAATCTACATATTCAGATTGTGAGGACACCAAATTGGTCACATTAATGTTGCACATTAATCAGAATATTCATAATTCAGCTATGAATTATTAATTGTTCTTAATTTATTTTCTATGTGCAAACTCACATTCCAGGCAGGTGGCATAATTTATTATAGACTTATATCAAAATATAACTGCTCTCTAAAGGAATAGTTAACCCCCAATAATTCAAATAAAAATAAAATAAATAAAATAAAATGGAAATTGTCATCATGTACCCTAATGTCATTTTAAAACCATATGATTATTATCTTATAGCTCTTCAAAATTATTACAAATTATATATTTTTTTTTAAATATATTTTCACCCCAATTGTTTCCCTTCGTTTTGTTATAAGAAAGTCACATTAAACTGTCATTAAAAATTTGGAACACCATAATTTTATTTTAGCTACTTTTCAATATAATTTTAATATTATAATAACCTTGTGAAAATCCATCATAGCAAGATCAATTATTACAGGTTTGCAAAATGATTGAAGAGTAAAGTGAACAAAAATAAATATATATATATATATATATTTAAAATGATCCCAACCAACCATTAAAACCCTTTTTTTATAATAGGTGGTAATGTTCATTATTTCACGAGGGGGGGGGGGGGTACATAATACACTTTTGGTTTATGCATGCACACTATTGGTAGAAGATTAACTAAGTTAAACTAGTGACAGTTGTTATATAGTTCTTACTTTCAGTTAAGTAATTGAATAAGTAAGTAAATACACACGCATGACGGCCAGTAATTTCTGAATGAACTACTGCTTCACCAAACACTGATATTTTGCTAACGAGTCACAAAAAGGTTTTATTTGTTTACATTAGTTAACAAAGGCAGTAAACATGAAACAACTTCTAAAGCATTTAGTAATCGTACTTAATGTTAATTTCAACATTTCATAATACAATTCTGAAATCAAGTTTTTTTTTTTAAGAACTATATTGTTCATTGTTTAATGAATTTACTAACATTAACGATTAGGACCTTATTATAAAGTGTCAACGACATGTTAAATATCTGTCTCTAACAGTTGAAATAGATGTCCTCGCCTCATCTGGTTTTGACCTTTTATTGTCTTGAATCAATGCGTGTGAGGGCAAGGAACTGATCATTTCCTTCTGGTCTGCAGGTGGCTCCTGAAACCTATCTTCAACTACCATTATAAATTCATTTCAGAATCTTGAGTGAAAAGAGGCAAATCACTCTGCTATTATTCATGCGCTTCTATTCCAATCATGTGTGTGCTGAAGGAGAAGAAAAAATGAAAACAGAAAATGACATGCTAATTATTTTTCAGTTGCTACAGGGAATAAATGCCAGTCGAGGCGCATGTTTGTCTTCATCATGAATGCTCTTTTCCCTAGTTCGCTCTGCTGTGTGGCAGTCTGAACCTGGTCTACTTTAAAACGAACAGTTTTCCCTGCATATTTCAGTAGTAGTAACCTCGCGTATAACCCACGGGCATAAGGTTGACATGTTACTGACATCATCTCCCATGGGCATCTCCACTCAGAGAGGTTTATATGCTCTGGGCTTCTTTGAGACACCTTGTAAAATCATTTCATTTCATTAGCCACAAGCTAAAACCATGCTAAACCCTCTCTGGGCTCACCCCACCTCCGTTAGCATAACGTGCTTTTAATTGGATTCAGAACTATTCTCTTTAAAGCAGTCTAAGATTACAGATATCAGCAAACCGAACCACGCTCCTCAAGAGAGTGTACTTTATGATCATCAAGATGCCTGCAAATTGCAACTTGCATTGTTTGGAATACATACAAAGGGAGAGAGAAAGAGTAAGCGTGTTAGTTATCCAATGTATTCACATGCAAAACATAATGGGAGTGTAATGTTGTATTATGTGCAATAATATGAAATGGCACTTTAATAACAACATTCTCTTTTAGCACAGAGATGTGTTTATGTGGGAAAGTGTCATAAAGCGCCCGTTAAATTGTAATGAATGAGACATTCAAGGGCACATGATTCTTACTAAGAAATGAAGAGGGTAAAAACTCTACCTCACTTTTCTGTAGTTTATTTACTTTATTTAATTTAAAAATTTTCTTCAAAATATATTATTGTGTGTTATAAATAACTACATATGTTATGTGTATATATATATATATATATATATATATATATAAATATGCATACAGTATATTGGGTGTAACGGTACACGTACCGAACTGAAATGGTTCATATGGCAAATTCCAAATGGAAGTGATCATCCCTATCCCATTGGAGTGGGGACTTTGGAGTGAACAGGGCACGTACGTGCCATTATGTAGTCGTTTGGAATGCACTAGGCAAAAAGGGAGACGTAATTTTCTCATCATCTTCAGCTGGGATGTTCCCGAGACAACGCAGCACGCTGTGCTTCAGAAGATTCAGCATAATAAATATACATTTTATATTTTTTTACGTTTTATACATATTAGTTTTTATATATTATATAGCAAAAGAAAAAAAAAGTTTTAAAATATAAAATGTATGTTCATTTGCAACATTTTTGCTAACAACACTAAAAAGACATTTATGCTATGCCATTAAAACTATAGACATAAATAGACGCCCTATTCGACCACTCCAGGCACGTAATGTATATACAATACATGTATAACCTGAATGCACTATAAGTCGCTTTGGATAAAAGCGTCTGCTAAATGCATAAATATAAATGTAAATGTAGATGCGGCCACCATCTTCGAACAGTCCACTGGACATCCTTCACCATACTGTGGTTCGCACAGGGCCTTTGGGTTTGCAGACCATCAGCTGTGCAGGATTGTGGCATCTTTCGAATATTCAGTGATTACTATTGGTTATAATGTCAAGTTGACTGCTACAATATGGTGAGCGGCTAACGTATAGCAGCCCATAGAAACAATCACTGATGACGCATCTACGTACGATATATATATATCTATGATTAAAACAGCGACATTCTGCTGACGCACACTGTGCTGCATCTGCGTTGTCACGGGAACATCCCAGCTGAAGATGATGAGGAAATGACATCTCTCCCTTTAACAAGACTACATAATGGCATGCACGTGCCCTGTTCACTCCAAAGTCCCCACACCAAGGGGATAGGGATGATCACTTCCATTTGGAATTTGTCATGTGGACCGTTTTGGTTCTATACGTGTAACGTTACAACCCTAAATATACACATATAATATATATATATATACACACACGCACATATATATATATATAAGACTAAGAGTTTGGTTTCCAAAATGCTATAAATCCATTTTTTATTAATTTG
Organism: Ptychobarbus kaznakovi; assembly: GCA_027422405.1. Classification (NCBI taxonomy): domain Eukaryota; kingdom Metazoa; phylum Chordata; class Actinopteri; order Cypriniformes; family Cyprinidae; genus Ptychobarbus; species Ptychobarbus kaznakovi. The sequence continues at coordinate 14,947 of JAPDDN010000061.1, forward strand.
AGTAAAGAATTTTGTTTTCTTTTACCAAGAAAGTGGCAAAATGGCTTTAAAACCACCAATTTTCTGTTTCAAATTTCCCCTATCATAGCATCTTTAGGTTATAATAACATAAAAATTCAAATCCAGATTTTGATTTTGAAAGATTTATCATAAAACTGATTATTTTCCCCAAAATGCAATAAATCCATGATGTTATTTCTTAATTTAAGTTGAATCAACACCCCAATCCATTCCACACAATCTATAAACTTAGTAATTTTTCATATTGAAACTGTTGAAAATACACAACAAAGTAAGTTGATCAACATATGACAGCCTCTGAACTTGGTCAATACTAATCTCATATACAGGCACTGGAATAATAATATCCTACATTCAATCAGTCATCACCCCCAAAATTCAACAGGTTATCTTGTTGCTTTAAATGAATAACAACAATAAAATAATTTCATCATGAACAAGAACATGAACAACAATATAACAGAATATATATATAATATAACAGAATACCAAATAAATTCCAAAATTACTTTTGCCTTACATTCAACTTCCAAACGTGCATTGATCTTTGCCATGTTATATTAATTTAGTTGATTAGTGCTATGCGCTGTATATAACCAAAAAATTAATGGCATTAATAAAAACACTTACACTAACAAGCTACGCAATATCGCTTTCAGAATCGAATACACTGCGAAACTTCATCTGCACATGATCAGTACACACTCACATGACTTAAAACCTCACCACTTTTATGACAAGCCATCTTTATTTCAATATTGCCTTGTGCTCTATGAATTTTGATTGTTGAAAAGCTTTATCTGTCTTCTGAGATCAATGACACATCCCATGATATCAACAATAATATCTTCCAAACAGGTTGTTAATATATTTATTACAACATTAATACTCAACAAAAACTCATAATTCGAAATTCACAATGTACAGAGTTGGGAAATGCCGCTCTAAAGACAGAAACCAAATCTTCTTTTTTGTTTAAATACTTCGGAAAACCTTAATCACTCCCATCATTTTGTGATCTTTCTGTCCTCATAGTCGTCGTGAGATGGGGCACACAAACCATGAACCGCTCAAGACATAAGAAATAAATTAAAAGCTGAAAACAATTTATATATATATATATATATATATATATACACCGGGCGCTGATGCATCTTCACAGTTGGATGCGCCAGGGTTAAGTTTAGAGAATATATATATATGGCTTGCATAATATATTATATATATATATATATATATTCTGATTATGTAGTTCCTTTGCATTTCTCTAAAAGGCACGTCCATTCCTGTGGAGATGGCGAGTCAGCGCCGGTGTACTGATGAATATGCCATAGATTGTGCACCATTAATATATTTGTATTGTTTTAAGGGTAAGTTAGGGTAAGGGTAGGTGTGACGGGTAATTCAGGGTAGGGGTAGATGGACATTAAAAAAAGCCTCAAACCACAAAAATAAGATGTTGGTTGCACAATCTGATAGGTAGCATTTTTCGCTATCGATTTGTGCAACCTATCTTTTTTAATGGGAGGTAGCACAATCTGAGCGGTTAGCACAAATCGTCAGAACACCGGCATTCAACAACTTCATCTTTGCAGCCGACACTGACTGAGAAAGCACTAGTTTATTAATACATAATATGTCTTCTCTTTTCCCGATGCATTCACAATCATTACTTTAGCAGGTAAGCTATGCGTGCGCTTCAGCGTGGAATAGGCTATAATACAGCTAAATGCCAATATTAAAGATGGTTTAATAGGTTATTATACTAATCAATTTAATATAAACGTGCGACTAGTTGACTAGAATAAAATCTTTAATCAGGGGCAGATCTACTTGGCACAAGGGACCGATCAATTTTTTTAATAAAATGCTGAAATTACGTGCGACTGGAAATCAAGTCATGTTGTATTGCATTGCAGTATTTTGCATGTATAATGAGTCAAATGTTTTTATTAATTTTTTATGGGGTTGCTATGGTTTTCTTGGGGGTGCTGGAGCATCTGCTAGCCCCTTCCTAGTGCCGCCCATGGTTGAGCGGATATATCACATTCTGCAGAGAAGGTAGACTGGCGTTTGCCACGGTTTGGAAAAAAAAGGGAGATACCATGACAGAATAACACGGCAGATATCGTATATATATATATGAATGTATACACACACACACTGCTGCTCAAAAGTTTGGGATCAGTAAGATTTGTAATTTTTTTTAAAGAAGTTTCTTCTGCTCATCAAGGCTGTATCTATTTGATCAAAAATACAGAAAAAAAACTGTTATTTTGTGAAATATTATTGCAATTTAAAATAACAGTTTTCTATTTTGAAGGGTTAGTTCTCCCAAACATGAAAATTATCATGTTCTTTACTCACCTTTAAGCCATCTTAGGTGTACATGACTTTCGTCTTTCAGACAAATCCGTTGTTATATTAAAAAATGTCCTGGCTCTTCTAAGCTCTATCATTGCAGTCTGTGAGTGTTTCTGTTACGCAGTCCAAAACACGTAAAATAAAGTGCGCAAATCCATAAAAAAACTTACCTCACATGGCTCTGGGGGATGAATAAAGGCCTCCTGTTGCGAATCCATGCGTTTTGTAATATCCATATTTCAAATGTAACAAACACATCTTGCGTGGTTAGCGACACACACGGAGAGAGAACAAAACAAAACACTGGTTGCAAATTAGAAGCAAAAGTTTTTTTTTTTACAAAAAATGCATTGAATCGCTACAGGAGGCCTTTGTTCACATTTAACTCTACCGATAGAGCTTAGAAGAGCTGGGCAGTCGTGGCCTAGTGGATAGAGCGTTGGACTCGTAACCTGAGGTTGTGGGTTCGAATCTCGGCTCCGGCTGGAGACCCTTGAGCAAGGCACCAAACCCCGAACTGCTCCCCGGGCGCCGCAGTGTCGGCTGTCCACTGCTCCAAGTGTGTGTGCACTTGGATGGGTTAAATGCAGAGAACACATTTCACTGCTGGTTATACTCTGTATAATTGTGTATGTGACAAATAAAGCTCATCTGAGTCTATTCTAAGAGCCAGGACAATTTTGAATATTACTCGGATTGGATTCATCTGAAAGAAGAAAGTCATGTACACCTAGGATGCCTTGAGGGTGAGTAAAACATGGACTAATTTCCATTTTTGGTTGAACTAACCCTTAATATACTTAAAAATAAATAAAATTCAAGATTATTTGCATAGCGCTTTTTAACAATACAATCGTTGCAAAGCAGCTTTACATGAAATTAAGCTTCTACAATAGATGTATATATTGTAGAAACTTAATATATTTAACTTATGGCAAACTTTGGTTAATTCTGTATACTGTCTGAGGGTTGGCTTCCCCTGAGGTCCTCCGAGGGGTTGGCATCATCTCTTCTCAGGTGTTTTGTCATTTTAGATCATTTTAGGTAATTTAAGGGTTGGGATACAGACTGAAGCTTGTGTAATTCCTAGTTACCATGGGATGTTAATTCCGTGCCAGAAACAGAGAAACAAATAGAGACATAATTAGTGTAGCTGTTGTTTCATCCAAGTAAAAATTATTTGTTCAGCCCAAGCTAAAGCATAATAATGTGCGTTTGATCAGATATAACTGCAGTACAGGATTATGAGATGCATTATATGAATGCTTGGCTAAAGAGATTTGTCTTTAATCTAGATTTAAACAGAGAGAGTATGTCTGAACCCCGGACATTATCAGGAAGGCTATTCCAGAGTTTGGGAGCCAAATATGAAAAAGTTCTACCTCCTTTAGTGGACTTTGCTATCCTAGGTACTACCAAGAGTCCAGAGTTTTGCGACCTTATGGAGCTGGTTGGATTGCAGCTTGATAGAAGATTAGCTAGGTGCGCAGGATCTAAATCATTTAAGGCCTTATAGGCAAGTAATAACATTTTGTAATTAATGTAATTTAATAGGTAGCCAGTGCAGAGACTGTAAAATTGAGTAATATGATCATATTTTCTTGACCTGGTAAGGTCTTACATTTCACTTCTGATTATACCCTGTATAATTTATTATGTGACAAATAAAGAAACCTTGAACCTTGACTATAGCAGTAGCATTTTGTACTATATGTAGCTTGTTTATTGAAGATGCAGGACAACCACAAAGCAGTGTGTTACAATAGTCCAGTCATGAATGCATTAACTAGCTTTTATAATATGATTTAATAAAATATGATTAATTTATTAATGACAAGTTTTTTATTATTATTATTTAGGATTCTCTGATTAATAAAAAGTTAAAAAGAACAGCTTTATTTTTTATTTTTAAATGTTACAATATACAATGCTATTCAGAAGTTTGGGGTCAGTACATTTTTTATTTCTTTTTTTAAAGAAATTCATACTTTTATTCAGTAGGGATTTGTTAAATGAATAAATAGTCATAGTAAAGTCTTCTATTGTTTGAAAATATTTCTATTTTGAACAAATTCTGCTTTTTTAAACTTTGTATTCATCAAAGAATCAAAGAAAAAAGTATCACATGTTTCAAAAAAACAATATGAAGCAGCACAGCAGTTTCAGCACTCCTAATAAATCAGCATATTATAATGATTTCTGAAAGGATAATGTGACACTGAAGACTGGAGTAATGATGCAGAAAATTCAGCACTACATCACAGAAAGAAAATTATATTTTAAAGTATTTTAAAATAGGAAACCAGCATTAGAAATTGTACTATGATTTCACAATATTACTGTTTTTTTTTCTATATTTGTGATCGAATAAATACAGCTTTGATGAGCAGAAGAGACTCCCTTGAAAAAATAATAAAAAATGTGTATACAGTATGTATATATATATATATGTGTGTTGTGTGTGTGTTTGTGTGTGTGTAATATATTATATATATATATATATGTGTGTGTTTCTGTTTTTAAGATTTTTTTAAGTCTATTATGCTTACAAATTGCATGTATTTGAAAATACAGTATAACTGTAATATTGATATATACAGTATATATATATATGAATTATGATCCTTAAGAAATCATTCTAATATACTGATTTTTGTGGTCAATAATTTTTATTTTTAAACTGTCTCTACTGACAGTTTTGATAAATTGAATGTGTTCTTTCTAAATAAACAAACAAATAAATAAACCCCAAACTTTTGAATGACGTGTCAATTAATTCATTCTTTTGTTCATTCATTCATTAACTTTAGTTTAATTTTGCCTAAAATGAATTGCTATTTTTGTCAAATCCACTAAAATTAACAAATATACATATAAAGAAAAACACTTTCACAAAAAAAAAAAAAAAAAAAATTATTGTAAAAACATCATTCAATACAACCATGTGCTGTCTGGGAATCCTAAAGGGTTAGTTCACCCAAAAATTAAAATTATGTCATTAATTATTCACCCTCACATTGTTCCAAACCCATGAGACCTTCATTCATCTTCAGAACACAAATTAAGATATTTTTGGTGAAATCCGAGAGCTTTCTGACCCTGCATAGACAGCAACGCAACTGCAATGTTCAAGACCCAAAAAGGTAGTAAGGACACTGTCAAAATAGCCCATGTGAGATCAGTCATTCAACCATAATGTTATGAAGCTATGCAAATGCTTTTTGTGTGCAATGAAAACTGTTTTTTTATCTTCCGTGTCAGTCTTTGGTGCACGTTTAAAGAGAGTACCATGATGCATGGGTGTGGTGCTGCTGATGTGGGTTTGGAATGAAATAAGAATGAATAATTGATGACAGAATTTTCATTTTCGGGTGAACTATACTTTTAACATCATACATGCAATGTTATTTACGTTTTTACCATGAATAAAGTTATTTTAAGACTTCCATTAGTGTCCTCTAAACTGAGTGCGTGTTAATGAAGGAGACATTTAAAGTGTCCCTTTAAATTTCTGGCAAAGTAATAAATTAAAGGAAAAGCAAAGGAAAACTAAGGATCGTTCTTCTCCAGACATTTTTTTCCCATTGTGAAATGAAAGCGTATCGCTGCCCTAAGACCTTCTTTATTCTCACATTGATGGTATGAAGCACTTTAAGTAGCCTGCTAAGGCAACCACTTGTTCAGAAAGGGCATTAATGGGTATGTGTTCCACCACCCCGCCACCTCCAACCCATTACATTCCCATCTGCAAAATGACGACGTTAATGATTAAAACAGGGGGCGCAGAGGAGGGAACATCACCCCCTGATCCTCTCCACTCCTCCCAAAGCACAAATAACGACACACACCATCCATTACCTAAACCAGCGAGTGGCTCTGCAGAGAGTCCATTAGCAGCAAATGATGTTGGTAATATATTCCTGCACCACACACAAAATAAGCTTTATTATCTCAATGCAGCATTGCACAAATGAACCTTAGGTGATGCTGATATATCACAGGTGACACCCATGCAAAATTCAACCCCCTTCCATTTCAAAAAGAGGCCATTAATGGCTCAAAATATGAATGCATTAAAATGTAACACCTAACTTACTTATCTCGTAATTATATTATGTGTGTTGAATAAAATCAGGGTTATACCAGACTTTTGTGTCCTTAATTGTGCAAACAATGGGGAAGTTGTACTCTAATGGTTAGAGATTTGGAATCGCAATCGAAAGGTTGAGAGTTGAAGTCTCGGTCCGGCAGGGATTGTAGGTGGGGGAGTGAATGTACAGTGCTCTCTCCACCTTCAATACCACGAAGAGGGGCCCTTGAGCAAAGCACTGAAAAAAAAATGAATGATTAAGCTCAGATGAGCTTTATTTGTCACATACACAATTATACAGAGTATAACCAGCAGAGAAACCTCAACTGAACCCCAACTGAACCCCCAACTGCTCCCTGCGGGCGCAGCATAAATGGCTGCCCACTGCTCCGGGTGTGTGTTCACGGTGTGTGTGATCACTGCTGTGTGTGTGCACTTGGATGGGTATATGCAGAGCATGAATTCCAAGTATGGGTCACCATGGGTCACGTCAAACAAATGGCTTAAACCGTGTCTTTGAATGTTGTGAAATTGTTTAGATATTTTGACGTGGTACTTTAACATGTAACATAAACACCTATTTTTTTAAAAAGGCTTTAGATTAGTCTTAGGTTGCCTAATGCGGTATGCTAGCTGGTCATTTTAATGATGACTAGAGAGGTTTTAGAAAAGTTATGGCCAGCTGAGCAGTTTATATCACCTGGCTGACCACTGAAAACTAACTTGGCTTGGCTAAGAGACCAGCTAAGTTTAAGCCAGATAAAACCAACATGTCATCTCAGGATGGTTGAAAAATCAGCTGTTAGGCATAGCTGGTTGAATATGTTAAAGGTAGGGTAGATGATTTCGGAAAGGCTAGCGATAGCAAGCTAGCTTTGAAAGCAAGATCCCCACCCTCCCTGCATAATGACTTTACAAAGCCATGCCTCCTCAAAAACAATCAGGCAGACCAGAGACTAAGGAAGTGGAAGGAAGCATGTGGAGATGTGTTGTGCATTCTTTTACAGTCTATGATGTTGCCATCCCGGCAGAAAAAAAGACAAAAAACATTAGAATCCAGCCCAAATTACAATAGAAAATGTAATGGATTTTATGGTTATAATGGGAATTGTATTGGTTTTAATAGAAACTATAATGGTGTCTACTGGTATGTGATGGATTATATTGGTGGGATGTTAAATCCTATAGGAAAAAAGCTCAAAACAAACTACAAAAAGGAATTTTGTAATGACTTTACTGGAAAAAATGAATGGTTTATAATGGTATTTTAATGGAAACCATTGGAATTTCTGTGATGGTTTCTATTCAAGATTCTTCGTATAGCGCGTTTTACGATACAATTGTTGCAAAGCAACTTCACAGGAAATTAAGTTTCTAAAATAGATTTATATTGTAGAAACTCAATATAATTAACTTATGGCAAAATTAGTTTAATTCAGTTTCTATTGGGCTTCTATTGGGCTTTACTAGAATGAGCTGATGTAGTGCTAACCTTCTTGGTAAAAGTCCTACTTTTTTGTTAATTTTGGAGTCTTTTACCACTTTAATCAAAGTAAAGTGATGCGGAATTATGGACTGACATGAACTGAAATCAAACCCACATCTCCCACACAGGCTTAGCAGTTAGCACGGTAGATGCAACTCCAAAAAAGCCTTCTGCTCTCTGTTCATGTCAAGACTAGTCAGTCTTTCACATTTTCAGGCTGAACGTTTGAGATGATGGGAATGGGATTTAAAATGGATAGATTTTTGGAGAAAACTGCTGAAGGAAATGTTTGATGAATATCTCATTCTGTGTGGGACTGTGGGTAAAGGCCTGCAAACCCTTGTAAAAGGATTAGATACAAGTCTCTTTTAGAGACGTTATAAGGCTGTTTCATCTTTGAGGACCTGAGTTGAAATGCTTCCTGCAACATGCTTCCATCCTTTGATTATCATTGCCATTTTTAAGCAACTAACTTGAATGATATATGTAAGAATTTACTGTATACTTTCACTTTTAAATAAGCCTGAGGACTTGAAAAATTAGCATAATAACAAAAAAATACGGGAAAATGTATGTCCTATACAGCATCCATAAACTTCCACAGAGGTACAAACTATGATTCACAATATCATAACACTCTGACATAATCAGTTGCAAAATACATGCATTTTTAGACTAAGGCTAACTCAATTAAAAGTAAAATTATTAAATAACAACCCTATGAAATACTATTACATGCAATCTAGATTGGAATTTTGATTTGAACTCCATGCTGCACTTTTTAACGGCTGTTAGTATCATGCTTCAAGGACATCTGATATAAGAATATTAAATACCAGAATTAATAAACAATCTCAAGACTAATTATGTTAGCTAGCTTTATCCCTGGTATCCAAGTTTTCTGAAATATTTGCACATTGGGAGGCATTTTGACCCATCTGATATTTTGGATATTTTGGAAGCCCTTGTAAAACCAGTATTAGTTTGGTGTTGTTTGCTGGTTTTGAGGGGGTTTGGGCACTTGTCAACTGGACAGACGGGAGACCAGTTAAAAACCAGCTACAATCAGATATAACCAGAAATTAGACCCTTTACATTGAAATACAACAATGACAAACTTAAAGGGGAACGTGCACCTTTCCTGTTGCTGTTAAACTAGGTTAATTTTATTTCTGTTTTGTAAGTTGTGATAGATTCCTCTTCCGTTCAAACTGTTATATACATTTCTTAAAGGAATCCCTTGTGGATAATGATATTGTTTAAAATTCATGGGCCTTTTTACAACTTGATTACTCTGAAAAGGCTATGGGCTGGTACACATTACCCTGTCAGAATTGTATTTCCTTTTCCAGGTGAGTAAAGGGCCAGTCAAGACCATTTTATTTCCACATTGATAAAATGATAAAACTCATAATGGTTTCCAGCGCTGGGACTGCAGGGAGGGTAAGTAATGCCACACCAACAATAAATGCTTATTTTTCACAAAGGTAACATCTCTGTTGATTTTAAATGATTATTATAAATACTCCATTAAGGTTACTTCAGCTTGCAATGTCAGCTTTCAATATTTGCATAAATAGACTGTATTAAAAGCAGTTTCTGGCAATCCAGGCATCAAGACCTAAATCCGTGTTGCACTTTTGTTGTTTCATTAGCTGTACAGACATCTGTAAAAGCTTGGGACTCATGCAAGCAGAGCGGTTTAATGTTTTTAGTTTACCAACGTGTGCTTACAAGCACTAAATCGGTTCAAATTTAATTTATAGAATAGCAGACACCGCAGCTTGACCTTTGCTTCAAATCGTATTTTAGCCCATTTACAGAAAGAGGCTGATAATGCCTCAATGAATGGGCTTGTGGTTCTGTAGATATTTACTAATACTTTTTGTACTTTTCGGCCTACGGCGTACAACCAAATAAACAATTTAAACTAAGAGAGCTTGTTTACTTCTTTAAACTAAAATATTTTTTTATAGAAAAAAAAACATACTGAAATAAACTAAAAATTGTATTTTAATAAATGGTCAAAAAGATAGATAAGAACATGTATCAACTTGTTGATGTCCTCCATCTGCAGGTCTTCCACCCCTGGCTGAAAAAAAAAAAAAATATGAAATATATTGAACTCTGCAAAATCTGTTACACAGAAAATCACTAATAATAAAAATGATATTGTAATTTGTAATTTGGTTGGTTGGTTAAAGGTTGGTTGGTTGGTTGGTTGATTGATTGATTTACACACTAGCTTTTCAAACTGTTGGCAAACATTTAAGTTTATACCCTTTTTTTTACTATAGTTAATAGTAATTGCAAAATCCGATTTTAGTCAACCTCTACTTTACAACACATAGTTACCCAAAGAAGCTAGTTGAAGAGGCTGTGTAATTCTGTCGCCTCTTTGGCCATCTCCTCTTCTGATCTCCATTTGGAAGGAACATCCTCGTTTTCCCGATCATGTTTCTGGAGCTGCAAAAAATAAAAAATAAAATAAACATCAGCAGTTCCTATTATAGCCCTGAATGTATATGTCCCATAGTTCTAACAGTGCTTGTCAGGCAGCACTGTTTTCATATTCCTCCAACATTCAGGTTAGCATGTGTGCTGAACCTCTGACCTCAAGTATTCAACATTCGGAATGGTCTCTTAAGATTCTCTTAAGTTATTATTTCCTTGTTGGGTTTTATTATATCCATGCTGACCATAGACATAATGATTTTATACTGTACAAACTGTATACTCGGCCCCCTGACCAAAAAAAAACACTATATATACATATACAAATACTTTACATATACATAGATAATAAAGAATCTATAGCAAATACTTGTATGTGCATATGCTAAATGCATATAATATTGCAGCAGTTCTAGTGGAAATGTGCAGTGTTTTACATCATGATCTGAGCTAAATTTATTATGTGTATTTCACAAAATATGTGATATATATTCTAGCAAAAATTAAGAAACATATTTACCAATGTCTAAAATCCACAAAATGACACCAAATACATCAAAGTACATTTGGCTGATCTGAGCCATGAATTTAGAACAGTTTGAAAAGACCCATTTTCCAAGATGTCTAGTAATCAAAAGTGGCCCTGATTGAAGAATAACCAAGCTCTGAAAGCATGTTTGATTTTCAAATGGTTTAGGAGTATAGAAAGAACAAACTGCTCACGAATAACGACTACAGCTCATACCATTTCAGTCCAAATGGAAAACAGTTAGAATGTAATCCACAGATGCTGACCTCACTTTATTTAAGACTCATGGTATTAAATACAAAAGCTCTCAAGCCCACAACACTCAAGCTATGTGAAGAGGTAACAGGCCTTTAAGCTTTGAGCTCTACATAAGAGCTCTGGAGTGCTTGAGATTTTTTCTTATCATTTTTACTTTTCTATCGCTCTTTCTGTATTTTAATATTCCTCAGATAGGAAGGTAGAGGAATACCAAGGGATCAAGTTTGGGGGCAGATTCGCATTACTAAGTTAGCCCATGTTGGATGCCATAACTACACAATGTGTGCTGTTTTTTTTCTATTCATGGCCATTCAAACATCGGCATGTATTCCGATGAAATATTTATACACTAGTCAATATTTGAAGTGGATCAAAACCATTCATCAAAGTTCCTAAAACCAAAATGTGTTCTTGTCTTAGGACAACTTTGAGGAACTTTTTTGATCCATTTCAAATGTTGACTACTGTATGTGCGAAGGGACAACAATCAGCCTGTCATTTTTGCAAAATAAATGATCAGTAGCATGATGTATTCCAGAGAGGCGTGTAATAAACAAATAAATATATCGAAAAATGGCTTGTTGAATTCTTACAAATATTTGGTGTGACAGCGCTACAGAAATAGAGGGTTAAATATGACTGGCATTCTCACATTGAATTACTTGTCATCAGTGACCGTGGATGTTACAGTTAACAAAGTCTTGTCTTTTAATAAACTATCCCCGATTAACATTTTGAATGCTCTAAACATTTTAAATTCTACATTCTAGACATCTGCATTATTTGTCATTTGATAGAAAGGGTGCATTGGGTAAAATTGGTACAATTCCCTCGGCTTCGTCTAAAGTCATTTGAAAATCCCATGTAGTAACCCTGTAAGAAAAAAGCCAACATAAAACACATTATTGTTGTATATGGTTAAGCTGCCATAGGCCTTGTTTGAAAATACAAACCAAGCCGTGTTGCAGCTGAGTGTGTCAGAGTCACTTATCATCTGGATGCTCTCTGCTTGTCTGCATTTGTTCTCCATCTTAAAGACAAACAGAGTGCGAGCTAAGAAGTCGTTTTTTCATTCCATCAAACGGCATCACAGCACCCTGCAGTTGCCCTTGAGGTTATCTCAATCTGTCCATAAGATGAACTTTGGGGTGGAGAAGCATTTCGGATGGGGGTGGAATGTACTTTCCTATTTGTTTTCAGAGCTTGTAAAGCTAAACGGAAAAGCGTTTTTCGGATCTGAGTGATTCGGAGCGACACTTCAAAAGTAGATGATCGTCAGTATCACATTTTTGCCGAGAGCAGAGAACAGAGGGGAGAGAAGTTCCTGGAAAAGAGCACAGCTGCTGTGAGCAGGAAATTCAGACTAGATCATGTAGCACATGTAAGGATCAGTTTAAATGTACATTTGTTTCACAAATAGCATTACTTTGAAACATTTAACACTACTGGCTTACAATACAACTTCATTTACATGTATGAAATCTTTCAAACATTCCAATGTGGTGAAATCCAAAACATTTACATTTACATTTAGTCATTTTGCAGATGCTTTTATCCAAAGCGACTTACAATTGGGGAATACATAAAGCGATTAATCTTGAAGAGGCAAACAGACAGAGGAAGTGCCCGTAACACCAAGTCTCAGGCATTGTTCAAATAAGTACAAGCTAGCAAGGGAAGGAGAGAAAGCTAAAGAGAAAGATGAAGATCAAAAAGGGAAAGTATTTTTTTTTTTTTTTTTTATGAAGTCAAGTAGTGTTGAAAGAGATGAGTTTTCAGTTGTTGCCTGAAGATTGACAGGGATCCAGCATTCCGAATGGGGGTGGGAAGAGTCAGGAATGGTGAACGAGAATGTTCTGGAGAGTGACAAACAAACAAACAAACAAACAAACAAAACACTAAAAGCAACCTGGTCTAATGTGATCTCCCAGTCTGGTTTGCAGATTTTAGAAGGATTTTGGCAACTGGTCATTTCGAGCAACTAAATGGCAGCTTAGCCAGTCTAATTAAATTAAAGTAAAAACTAAATAAAATAAAATTATAATAACATATCATATTACTAACATTTAGTTTGGTTATATGTTTATTCTACATCCTTTTTTAGGTAATATATTATTAGGTTATATATTATTAATGTACATGAATTAATGATAAACAATAACATAATTATACTTTTATATTTATATAACTTTACATGAACCTCCAAAGATTAATAAATACATGTAAAACAAATGATATTATTATTAATAATAATAATCTAGTGTGTTAACTAAAGTTAGATAATTGAACCTTGTTGTAAAAATTTAATGAAAACAAATTATTAATAACACCACATTATTATATTATTTAGTCTGGTTACATGTTTATTTTACATGTACTAATATTTTTTTATATAATACATTAACTTGTCAGATAATTGTACCATATGTCAGATAATTGTACCATATTGCAAAGTTTTTCAGTTTAATTTGATTTAATATTGAATTTAATTAAATTAAATTAATAAATGTTGTAAAAAATAAAAAAAAAATTGCTAATTCATGCTGTCTAATATTAGCTAATTAAACCTAATTGTAAAATTATTACTATTTAATTTCAGTTAACATTGGTTTAGGATTAGTACACAGACAGGACATGACACATTTAAATTGTATAGTGTTTCTCTTCCAGAAAAAAAAAATAAAATAAATATTCATGACTCATATTACACTAATCGGTTTGATATGTACTGCTCCAACATCATCTCGAGCCATTTCATGGGGGCTTGAAATATGACATAATAGCCCCTAGCTGAAGAAACATGGAGCAGAATTATTATATCATGTCCAATCTCCACAGGGAGACAGACGCTGAAAAGGCAGCAGATTCCAGGATTGCCATCTTAATCTGACACATGAGCAGTGTGGATGGATCCTCTACTTTCTGACACAGCTCTGTGACTCCGCCATCACTGGAGGATCCACTCAAATGTTCGATGACATGCACCACTACATCAGAATAGCAAAAGAGGAATGTTCAGCGGGCATGAAGCTAAGAGCGGAGCTCCGTCGAGATACTTACAAATCAGAGCTGGAGTCGCCCCGACTGCCTGGGAATGGATGCTCCAATCACAATTTGCATCATAACAGCTTCACCTAACAGTTTTTCCTAAAATGGATGCTGCCTATGGCACCAAACATAAATGCAGAATGTTTACATTCACTGAAGACTTGCTTTAGACGGTTGTCAAGGTGTTTATCTGCTGTTGCTAATGTGTTCTGGGAGGTTTTTTTTGGTATTTATAGATGCTACTTACGGGCCCAAATCAAAAGAACCCACCCTTATGATACACTGCACATATATTATATTTAGGGCTAAATTTAAGATTTATGCTTTTAAATTTTCATTTAATCTGGATTGCAGTAACATAAACAATCTGACAAACCTTTATGTCTATCAAACAAACAAACTAATAATTAAATTGTTTATTATTATCTATTTGTTTTATTTTTCACTTAAATTATCCTATTTTGCAAAATGCATGTATTAAAATGGCTTTGAATCAGCATTCATTTTTGATTGTAAACATAAATGTATTCATCCAAAAAAATATAATTAATATTTAATATTCAGTTTGTTAAAAATGTAAGACATTTAATCAAACTGGATTTATTTATGAAAAGCCTGGTTATTGTGTATTTAAAATATTCAGTTTATTAGTACTGCTACAGAAATCTTACCTGTTTCATTTATTTATGACTTAAAAATAAGCAAGTTTATAACAGTTTATAATTATATATTATATAAATATAGTATAAATAAAATATAAAGTTTACAGCTTTATGTTAAAACTGTGTAATCCAAATGGATGTACATTGTATATGCAATTAAAAAAGATAAATCCTATACTTAGGCCTAAACAATTTTTTAGTTTATTCTACTCCCCATATATTACCTTCACTGCAATTCTGTGGAATTTTTCACAATTTAATTGTTCGCCAGATGGAAATTCAATCACTTAAAAAGTAATAGCACACCTCTCAAAAGTGATATGATTTGAGGCATCATCCTGTGGTTTGTAACATCAAAAAACATTTCATATTTCACCTAAAAAGCCATTCATATTAAGATCTTTAATTATATGAATGTGGTGAATGACGGTCTAAAACATGCAAATAAGCATATCAAGCAAAGAAATGTCTTTTATCTTCGAAAATGATTAGCCAATTATCAAAGTCCTTTTGATCACAAATTCAAAGAATGAAAAAGGATTAGATATGAAACAGCTCTTTGAATTGAACAATGCTGCTGAATTTGATTATCTGATTATTGTGTAAAAAAAAAATATACCACAAACAAAGTTTATTTTATATTGTTGTTGTCTATGTATATTATATTATATATATATATATACAGTATCTCACAGAAGTGAGTATACCCTTACATTTTTGTAAATATTTTATTATATATTGTTTTGTGACAACACAAGAAATGACACTTTGCTACAATGTAAAGTAGTGAGTATACAGCTTGCATAACAGTGTAAATGTGCTGTCCCCTCAAAATAACTATAATGTCTAATAATGTCTAAAACGCTGGCCACAAAAGTGAGTAGTCCCCTAAGTGAAAATGTCCAAATTGAGCCCAATTAGCCATTTTCTCTCCCTGATGTCATGTGACTCGTTAGCGTTACAAGGTCTCGGGTGTGAATGGGGAGCAGTTGTGTTAAAAATGGTGTTATCACTCTCACTCTCTCATACTGGTCACTGGAAGTTCAACATGGCACATCATGGCAAATAACTCTCTGAGGATCTGAAAAAATAATAGTTGCTCTACATAAAGATGGCGTAGGCCATAAGAAGATTGTCAAGACCCTGAAACAGAGCTGCAGCACAGTGGCCAAGACCATACAGCGGTTTAACAGGACAGGTTCCTCTCAGAACAGGCCTCGCCATGGACGACCAAAGAAGCTGAGTGCACGTGCTCAGCGTCATATCCAGAGGTTGTGTTTGGGAAGGGGTCAGCCTGTCAGTACTCAGACCATATGCCGCACACTGCATCAAATTGGTTTGCATGGCTGTCATTCCAGAAGGAAGCCTCTTCTAAAGATGATGCACAAGAAAGCCCGCAAACAGTTTGCTGAAGACAAGCAGACTAAGGACATGGATTACTGGAACCATGTCCTGTGGTCTGATGAGGCCAAGATAAACTTATTTGGTTCAGATGGTTCAGTGTGTGTGGCGGCAACCAGTTGAGGAGTACAAAGAAAAGTGTGTCTTGCCTAGAGTAAAGCATGGTGGTGGGAGTGTCATGGTCTGGGCTGCATGAGTGCTGCCGGCACTGGGGAGCTACAGTTCATTGAGGGAACCATGAATGCCAACATGTACTGTGACATACTGAAGCAGAGAATGATCCCCTCCCTTCAGAGACTGGGCCGCAGGGCAGTATTCCAACATAATAACGACCACTGCCTTGCTAAAGAAGCTGAGGGTAAAGGTGATGGACTGGCCAAGCATGTCTCCAGACCTAAACCTTATTGAGCATCTGTGGGGCATCCTCAAATGGAAAGTGGAGGAACGCAAGTTCTCTAACATCAAGCAACATGAATATTTAACCATTCAGCATTAAAGTATAATTGAGAGCTATCGATTTTAACATTTATTAGACTTAACTTCTAATTTAAGTAGACATAAAACAATCTTCACACGAACCTAGTATAATAAATGCCATATTTAGCTACCTGTGCCCTTCAGCAGAAATATACAGAAAATTAATAGTTTTCAGACACTAAATTCTAAACTAAATATAGATGAACCCCTTAAAGCTATAAAAGTATCATTGAGATATTATTGATTTCCTTTTTTTTCTTTTGTTCTTGGATTAATAGACATCACAGCAGCTGGTTATTAGCTTATTTGCCTGCTATTGCTTTAAAAGCTGCTGCTGCGTGATGCTGATCAGACATGCATCTTATTTTCTCAAAACTCTCTTTACCTATTCTGAGCCACTTCAGGTCTTAAAGTCTCTACTAATGAGCTGATGAGTTGAATCGGGTGTTTTAGATGAGGGAGACAGTGCTGGGGTGCCTCAAGAAACTTTTGAAAACCATTTCAGAGACATGTTCTTAAATGTGATGCATATATATAGATATTGCATGCATGCACACAGTTTTAAGGCAGCTTTAATCATCTTTTTGGTAACTTCATGCCTTAACTGACGGTATAATTAGGACATTGCATGCACGTAGTTTATTTTGCTGTTTGATATGAAATGATACAGGCTACAGCGTGCGTGGAACCTTTGTGCGTGTATTTGAAGATGCGCGTCTGAAACGTATTCTGTTTGATGTGGTCATAAAGACGTTCTGCATCTAAATAAATGCAATAATTTTCAAGAAAAAAGAGACGGAGGCAGAAGTTGTGAATGGGGTGGCCAACCCTAGCCCTGCCCCGTCGTTAATTGCCTAAAATATTTTTTACGCGTTAATCTGTACCTGTGCTACTTATGACTAGTTTTGTGCTCCAGAATCACAACTGGATAGCTCACCCATAAAAGGAAATTCATAATTTACTCATTCATCATTTGTCATTATTTACTCACTCTCATGTTGTTCCAAACCTATATGAGTTTCTTTCTTCTGTTGAACATAAACATATATTTTGAATAATGTTGTTAACCAAGCAGCTGATAGAAGACATTGCTTTCAATAGTACTGAGAAAAAAAGTACTACTAAACTTTTGCTACTAAAATTATACTAAATAACTTTGTATTCTGAAGAAGAGAGAAACTCATACAGGTATGGAACAACTTTAGGGTGAGTAAAAGATGACAACATTTTCATTTTTGGTCTAAACTATATTCTGAAACATCCAGCATAGGTTGCTTATCCATAAGCGGCTCCATTTGGCAAATCTGCATGGCCCTTCAGCAGATAGAAGACCAAATGTTCTTCAGAACATGTGAATATGGTGGTTTTATCTCGGCAGGGACCAGCTACTGTAGATCTGCATGGTTTCACCACCAACAGCTGTATAGATGTATAAACAACCACTTTCCCATTTACCCTAAAGGCATTCGTGAAGCTCCTCAAAAAAGCTTCCTGCAGAGGGGACGAATCCCCCAATACTGCATCCAGTACACTTCAGGAGAAGAAGTGGCCTTTCTACAAACACATGAAGTTTGCCACCTAGTGTAAGAAAGCATATGGCAGATGTTGAGGCTTTCCCTTAGGCCCATGCTAATGTATGAATTTATGTGCTCATTAAAAGACACACATTAATGCAGAATGGGGAACATAATGGGTTTTGTGGCCGCTTCTTGACATTTAACACAGCGAAGCAATAAAGGGGGTACGTCTTGACTATCTGGCTGGCTCTTGACATCGGGACCTTGAGTCACATTCAGCAGCTTATGAACGTGACACAGAAGGTCATCGTATAATTACAGCAGATCAAAAATAAATTCTGAGGACAATCATTTGTTCTCGGTTCAGGAAGATGAGTAAAATTGAATAATTGATAACATAAAATGTGCTTATCTGTGCATATTTGAGGATTTTCTTTTTTTTGGCAAGTCAGGAAGTTATCAACACATTATGCTGAAACAAGAAAATGAACAAAGAAATGCAGTTGGGTGAATGTCACAAATCAGTTGCAGGTCCTATTTCATTCCAACACCCATATATATATATATATATATATATATATATATATATATATATATATATTTATATACATATATAAAATTGAGAGATGACTATGATTATACATACATATGCATGCATGAATGAATAATAATAAAAAAACAAATTTACCATTAGAAATACATATTTTACATATTAAATAAGTTAAGTTAAATAATATAATAAACCCTATGTGTTTTTTTTGGGGGGGTGGCTTGTTTCCATTCAAATGTATTATATTTTCAAATGTATGTATCATATAAAATCCATTAATAAGTATAATAAATAATATGTTAGATTTTTTTATTATTATTTTTTTTTTGTTTCTTTCATTATGGTAATGGAAAAAAAGAGGTACAAATTTACATTAAAATAATATTGCTATGCAACAAACAAACAAATATAAACAAGTAATAATAATAGTAACAGTAACAAGACCAAGAACAAGAAGAAGAACAACAACAACAACAACAACAATAATAATAATCATCATCATCATCATAAACATCATCATCATACTATTTTGAAAAAATACATATAATTTTTTTAAGATAGAATTTTTTACTTTTTTATTTTGTTTCACTTTGGAGTGATATATTTCTTGAAAATTACCCAGATGTAAAATATCCAGTAAAACTATCCCTCACTATATGTATGTTGGAAGCTGGCTACACTTTTTTGGATATCGAATAATGTTACTAAATGTTAAAAAGTTCTTCAGAACAATGACAGCTGGAAAGATAACTGTAATGTTACTGAATGAAAGTGATATGAAGCCGTTTTCTCCTTTGATATGATGTCTCTTTGAAAATATATAAAAGTGTTTCATAAAGAGAGATGTCAGTATGTTGTCAGCAGTGAAATTAATCGTGGACCCCTGCACTTGTTAGATGCATGACGTGTCATAATTATCAGCGTTCAGAGACCAGAAAAGTGTAGGGCATGAAAAGTGCATATACAGTTCATAATTTCTCTCAATTTATAATCAGCTGAGAAATGTGTAATTCATAACCAAGAGACAAAGATAGCAAAAGTTAGACCATCTATTTTTACCAGACCTTTCTTAACAGAGCTGACAGCATTGACAGCTGTAGTGAGCAAAAGCACAAAGAGGTACTTCACAAATGTTTCCTCCTGTTTTTCAGGGACAGTGCGACATTGGACGTTCTTCACAGCCCCCTGGATACCGGCTCTTTCTCATATGGTCACTGCACACTGACATCTCTGACTGCGCCGTGGGACGAGAAGTAAGAAAGAAACATTGTACAGACTTCTGCCACACATTCTGTGTGACTTCCGACGGAAGCTATTTTAATGGCATGTAAATACATTTCAACAGCTGTTTTTGTAATAACCAGGCAGAAGTTATATTCCCCAGATTGTCAGGAAAGCGTTCCTTGGTTGAAAACTTGTCAAAGCATATCTGTTTTCTCAGCAAATACTGATGAAGCCAGAGAAATGCAGTAATATAGGCTCATTAAGTAAAATACCAGAAGGAAATAGAGAACTCTGATTTGCTTATTCACACCAGTCACCAATGCAAGCCAAATTGTGAATAGAAACAATAGATTCCTGAAGACTTATTCACACCAGACACAAACATTCATCAAACACACACACACACACACACACACACACACACACACACACACACACACACACACACACACACACACACACACACACACACACACACACCTTATTTGGGGTCAATAGGTCTTAACTGTCATAAAATATTGGTTGCTCAATTTAAAATAATGCAACTTCAGTAAAGTGAAAAATTTTTATAGGTATCTTAATAGAAATACATTCAGAATTCACTGAGTAGGCCATGAAAGAGAAAAAAGACCAACTCATTATACACCAAATGTCATAAAAACCACTGAAATGCACTATGCATATGTTTAAAAAAAATAAAAAAAAAAAAAGGTGAACCAGTTTGTGATAGCATTTGAACAGCCCCATATTAAAACTGGATCTATCGGGAAGACAAAGTCCTTCTCCAAAGTCAGGTCAGAGAAAGGATATCTCACAATGAGAGAAATTGGACATGATTAACCCAGTGTAACCCCATTTTCTTCTCTGCTGACTTTGTGTCACAGCACATTGAAAGATCATGACCCGCTCAAGCAGACATAACATGCCTGTGTTTAGCACAGATCCCAGTAGTGAAAACTAGCTGAATAATTCCTCAGATAACCAGAGATCAGTGCTGCTACAACAACTCACATTTCCCTTGGTCTTTACGGAATTAACGACTATCAATCAATTGTGAATAGATACAAAGTAATCCTTAGAAATGGAAAGACTCGTTAAATCTACAATGGTAAATTGTTTTCTGGTGCAGTTGTAAGATGACACGGCCTATTGCTTTAGTTTGAAAAGCCACAAAGTAACTTCCAAGAATCAGACAATTCCTTAAAGTCGACTATTGTGTAGTTTCACATTCTAATGGAGTAGAGACTCAGAGACTGCCTTTCACTTCAATGCACAAAAACCTTAAGTAACCTTCAAAAAAAATAAACAGTCAATTCAAACTCAAATCAAAGATTTTCTCAAATAAATTGTGAGAAGCTGCCTACAATTTAAATGTCATTGAATTTAAAAGAAAGTAACCTTCAGAAATCAGACAATTCATTTTCTGAAGGTGAAGTCACAAATAACCTTCAAATGACAAGTGTTTCATGAAATCTATTGTGTGAATTGTGCATTCTAATGCAGCTGAAAAAATGCTGTCCAACATGGCAAGTTGTAATTTGTACTTTGTACTTGAATATTAATTAAAACATAATATGGTTTGTGCTGCACAAATATGGATAACACAAACTTAAATGCAATCATAAAGTCCCTTACTCAATCCCTAAACCTAAATATAATTTAACTAATCCATGAAACTTGTATATCATAAGTTGTAAAATGACCATCTCATACAAATAATTGCAATAAAATTGTCATGAGAGTGATAGGCTGAATATCATGCCAGTGTAAAAACCTTTTTTTTAATTCAAGAAGATAAACATCATATCAGTATTAAAGTATGACGTAATATGCAAGGTAAACTTTTCATTTTAAAAAGACAAAACAATAATTAAAACAAACAAACAAATAAATTAATTAATTAAAACAATTCAAATATTAAGTTAAGTAGTTTTTTTGGTCCAACTTTATATTAGGTGGCCTTCACTTAAGGTGTAAGGGATGGTGTAATTATAAATGTAATTACAGAAATTTATTCCAGATGTAATTACTTGCAGTATTTTTGTAAACAAAAACATATGTACATATGTACATAATAAGTGCATTGTTTTAAATTTAAAAAATTTAAATGTAAGTACATAGCAGTTAAGGCCAACTGCTATAAAGTGGAAGCATTTTTTATGTAGTTGTGAGAGGCTGCCTCTGTCTGAGGCAGATTAACTTTGACGAGGTAGGTTTGAAATGCAGACAGTGTCACTTTCAATTACACACTAGTCACGTATGTGGAAGTCTCTGTTCTGAGGGAATGTAACAGGCTCTAAAGAGCTCATCACTGGCAACAAAAAAACAAACACACCCAAGGATGCATCATTAACATTTCACAACAGTTGTTTTTCCTCGCTCCTTTATTCTCTCATTATTTCTCCTTCGTTATTCCTAGGTAAACACTGAATAATGATGACAGTGCTGCAGACAATAATCTCTGACAAAATATAATTTATGATAGCTTATCTCTGGGAGCCTGACAAGTTGAGATGACTGTTTGATGAAAAATCCTATTCTAATATGGCCTATCAAACAATAACAACGCATAGTTGTCTAAAAAAAAATTAAACAAGATAATTCAAATACCAAACAACATTATAAGGAAATCATGTGATTATAGGAGAGGAAAATATGTTGAACTTTTAATCTTAACCAACATCCATAAAAAAGAATAAAAAAAATCTTCATTACCAATTCATATCCGTTTCGGGATTCTCCTTTTTGATGAAAGGAAGATAATCTGGATGATGAAAAATGTCCTGCCATACCGGATGAATAATTGAACTGGCATGGCCCCTTTGACACAGAGTAACAGATGACAGTTACGTAAGCATTTCGCCTGCCCCGCGGTGACACTGTGATATCCTTGCAACTGCATAATGGGAGTTGAAAGAAACTCCGTTATGTGGGGGCCGATAATATAATTATATGATTATTCAGGGCCTAACATACACACAAAGTGATTGCGGCGTGGTGCTGTGTAAAGGTCTATCTCTGCTTCATGAGTGCGACTTTATTCAAGTGTGTGCTGCAGTCAATACTTGTATGTCAGAGCAGTAATTGACCTGAATTGAGGCGAGCGGAGCCTTAAGGCCCCATCAAGATTAATTACATTCTCACACATGCAAATCAATGCACTGAGTTGGAGGGCTGTTCTGTGCGTCTCCAGTCATCCTTGTTTTAGAGAGTAATAATTTATTTTGAGTCTGGAGAAAACTGCTGCATATTGTAATTACATTGTTCTCAACCCATTTTAGGATCTCTTGGGGGGAAAAACTAGGAACTAATTAATTACTGCTGCTTGCTAACGCAATCATCACTATTACTATGTCTCTTACTAAAGTCTGGTGTGTTGCACATGCTATTACTAAGCATATGGACTGTGAAACAGGTGGAAAACAGGGATATAATATGCTTATATTTAAAGAAATTGGTTATAACAAGAGAGAATATCATAGAGGCTTAGGCTTGCTAAACTTGGGCCAGCCAGCAACTCCCTAGCAACCATTCATAACATCCCAACAACCCCTGCTGGAGGAAAACAAAAGCAAAAAATGGTTGGTTGGCTTTACCTCGTCTTCAACGGTGATCATAGCTGGTTTTAAAGAGGTGTTTTGACGACTTCTTTAGCTGGTCAGGCTGGGAGACCAGCCTAAACCAGTTAAGACCAGCCAACCAGGTTATGCCCAGGCTGAAGACCAGAAGTTATCTCCTCAAAATTACTCACAACACAAACTCTCAACACATTAGCAACTGATTACAAAATAGTGGGAAAGATGTTGACTCAAAACATAAATCGCCTAGTAACACCATAGCAACCACTCTGAACACTTAAAGGTGCTGTATATCATTTTTCAACTGTGCTAAAGCATAAAAAATGCCATAATGCGTTTGCAGACATTTCGGAAACATGCTAAGTTAACATATTTGTTTCTCTGAAAGACAATGTTACAGTCAGGTACTCTGTTTTGAAATGTGTGTACCGTGTCAGAATGTTTGTTTTTGTTTCAGTCTGTGTTTGACTCCGCCCACTGCCAGTTTACCCAATAGGATATCGTTTTGGTTGAAAACACAGTGTACTGCAGCCATGGAAGGCAGCAAACGAACTGGCTCAGAGATTACAGATTCAACCCAACCTAAAAAGGTCTATGACCAAAACGAAAAAAAAAAAAAAAACAGCTCACAGCAGGGTTCCTCAAATATATCCCTAGAGGGCCAATCTGCTGCAGAGTTTAGCTACAACCCTGATCAAACTCACCTACCTGTGATTTTCTAATGATCTTGAAGACTCTGATTAGCATGCTCAGCTGTGTTTAATTAGGGTTAGAGCTTAACTTTTCAGGAGTGGGCCAGATTTGAGGATGCCTGGTTACAGTTTAAGGCTTGCTGCCTTCCATTGTTATTTGCACTTGTTCCCATTGCATTTGCTCAATCTGGCAACGCACGGAGAGACAACGGTCTCCAATATTTTGAATTTGGACCGAAGTACCCATTTCAACCACTAGCTGCCAATATTATATATTGCACCTTAACTGTTTAGCAACAATATAACCCTGGAACTACTTAGTAAACATTAGCAATAAATTACCAAATATGGGAAAGTTGTGAAGCCAGCTTCAACATCATGGTGATGATTTTTTTTCCAACGAATGTGAGAATCTAGCTGTTCTGTTAATATGAAATAACAAGCGTGTTTTAAAGTATGAGAATGATCTTGACATGTGCAGCCACGGTTTGGGATTAAGGTTGTGTCTGGATTAGAAATCCACAGGCCTGGCGCTGACAAGACAATGAGGCTGAACCTTTATCGGAAAACTGACCTTCCTTTTCATCCACCCCATTTCTCATTCTTTATTAGCTTTGTTCCTCTCTCGAGTAACTTTTAGCCTTCAGACACTCGCTAGCCCTCTCTCATTTTCTTTCTCTTATTTTCTTGTGTAACAGTAATGATTTCCTTCTCACAACACTGTCACAAAGTGCCATTTCCCTTCACAGTAAAGCCACCTATCAGAGGGACTGGATTATACTGACAGACAGCAGCGTACCTCATTTGGCCCCTCAGGGCTGCTTCTCACCACGACTGTTGGTTTTCAGACTTAACACGTCTCATCTCATTATCGGCATCATTGGTTGTTTGCCGATCGCAGGTAATTAAAAGAACATTTGGTATTATAGGGATGAACCCTCCTTGTCAAAACAATCAAAAGCAGACCGATAGAAAGTGACAGTATTTTTCTTTTATAAAAGATTTTTCTTGACAACTGCTGATAGATAGTGAAACAACTGCAGCCATTTCTCAGACCGTAGAAGAGACAAGAGAAAATGTTTAATGACTATTTTCCTGAAAAACTATGATTTGTATGAATCAGTTGATCTACTTAACAGAACCTGTCTGAATGATTTGTTCTCAAATTGTGAGTTTTTTTTAATCAGTGTACATTTCGCAAAAGCCTTATTAGCCAATTATGGTCCCATGGTCCATCTTTACTAACATAATTCACCAAACTACAGCTCTCACAGTTTACTGTTATTCTGATGTGGCCCTAAATGGATCATGCTTTTAAGCTAAATAAGTAAGCTAACATTAACTCTATATGTTTAATGTATGATATATCTTGGGGAACCTGCAACTGAAACAAACAACTGGAATTAAAGTAAAACAACAGAAAACAATTGTGACGAGTGGGGTGGGGCCGAGAGCCGTGGGAACGGAGTGAGGAAACTGAGCCTTTACATCTCCTTTGCAATATATGCTCATAAATCAAGAACAAGGCATTTATAGCTGTATTTAACAACTGCTTACTAATGAATATTAGTGTTGGTAAAATGCTTTATAAAGGATGAACTGACTATTTGCTAATACTTAACTAATGATTCATAGTGTGCAGTTATTATAAAGTGTTACCGTACAAGTTACATCATTGTATGTATGGGAAACACTGATTAACAGCTTACTGAAGGTCAAAATTACCAATGATCAACGACCTCAAATTCAATCGAGTTAAATTGACTACTTTTGAGATACTTCTATAGTGCTTTATAGAAGCTAGAAATACACAGCCCTCATGCAAAATACCATTGAGTACAGAGAGAGACAGAGAGAGAGAGAGAGAGAGAGAGAGAGAGAGAGAGAGAGAGAGAGAGAGAGAGAGAGAGAGAGAGAGAGAGAGAGAGAGAGAGAGAGAGAGAAGAGAGAGATTTTCATTTTTGGGTGAGAGAGAGATTTTTACCTAAAATGAGCAAAGGTTCATGGGTGAAGTATATGTTTTACCTCAAATACGGTGTGTGTGTGTGTGTGTGTGTGCTGTGTGTGTGTAAAGTCAAACCTTGTGTGTGTGTGTGTGTGTGTGTGTGTGTGTGTGTGTGTGTGTGTGTGTGTCTCATCCCTGGACAGGCCCACAGGCTGATGACAGGGTATCTCGGTGGACTAGAGTACAATCTGGTGTGTGTCACAACATCCAGACGCTTTCTTGCCCAACAGGAGACTAATTACTCAGCATGACAACATGTCTCCTGCCTTTCTCTCATCTTCCCTTTCTCCCAGAACGCACCAAACACCTCCACTGGACAAAGACTCTCAGAAGGAGGGAAAAATTGTTTAATGACAACTTGTTTAATTTGTCTCTTCTCTTCAATTTCACTGTCAATTCAACACTGCGAAATTCCTGAGCCTGCGTGACAGGACTGGGCAAAATTTAGTGGTTATAAACTGACATTGCCTGAGTGTGAATTCTCAAGAAAATGTCAGAAAGAAGAACTTACAGATACTTGATTATCAATTGTTTTAGACTAATCTAACACCATTTTGTGATGTTCACTGTAATGCATTGTTTTACAAATGAAAATACATATTTATCAAATTAAACTTAAATAACATAAGTATTTCCATTTACTCATTTTATTTTACATTTGATTTTGTTAATTAATTGTAATGTGCTTTTAACTATTTCAATATTGATGTCTATGAGTTTTCTTTTATTTTTATTTTTTGTTTCTTGAGCAGTAAATCAGCATATTATAATCATTTATGTAAAGTAATGGTCACTGGAAATTGAGCTTAGCTTTTTCAAATATTTTTTCAAATTATATTTTAAGTTCATAAATCACAATGAAAAAAGTTATTAAAATTGCTATATGATTTCACGATAATATTGTTTTTATTAACTAATTGTGTTTGCCTTTGTCCTTGCTGTATGACATTTCAAATATTACACATTTCTTAAATACAGGTATATTAAAAAAGAAATACTGTATTGATGACAATAAATTAATTCCGTTCCATTTTATTTCAGATCAAACTAAAGTGAAATCCTGTTTGCCTCAATTCAAATTTAATATAAACTGACTTTCACAAAAATTCAAAATTCACTTACACAATCCCGATACCTGACCAAATCTAACATCTATCATATAATTAGCATTTATTTGAAATGTATACCATACTCATTAGTTAAGCACTGAGCATAATTTAGCAAGTGAATAATCTCTCCACTCAACATCTTCAATATGAATGGAATGTAGATGAAGTCTCTTATGCCACCGTCACTGGAGCGTCGTCAGGGAGCAAAATGTTTCCATTAACCTTTTCAACGGCATTTAAAAGCCATGAAAGGACATCGGACGACACGGTATCATCAATGACAGAATGGCAGACGCATTCCAGAGCTAATCTCTAATCGAGCGAAATCCCAAGATTGGCACGAATTACGATGATTATGAGGAAAACTAAGCAGCACTATTACGAGTGACATTTGAGTTGGGCGTTAATTTTCTAATAACATGCCTGAATAGCCGTTATGATAGATGCCTCAGGATAAACACCAGATGTCCGGACAGATGAGAAACCTTGGGAAGGGATCACAGAATATCCACGGATAGAAGTGCTCTCCCACACACACACAAACACTTTGGATTTAATTGATGCTACAGGAGAGGAGAGCAGATCTTGGGGGGTTGAGTAGCAACAGAAGGCCTTTAATCACAGCACTGGAATAGAGACTCAAGAGCCTCAAAAGCTGTCGATAAGAGAGAGAATTGTGAAAAACAAACCCTCAGCACTCACTCATGTGAGAAATCAAATTATATCGGACTCCCATGATGTGTATCGGAACGCAAGGGAAGTGCAAAAGCGCGGTATTATAGATTATTACGGACCGTGGATGTTGCGCGGCAAGAGCTGATTTTTACCGGACAGAATAAGGGGAAACACAAAGCATAAATAGCTCAAATGTATTTGTGGGTATTCAGGAGACGTGTTCGCATAAAGATCATCCTTATGGTGTTGTAAAATCAAGTATGCACAACGCAGGAGGGTTTGCTGTGCACACACACACACTTCTTACCCTCTGAACTCACGATGCCCACTCAGAATTCCCATCATGCCTTGCAGCGGTAAACATGTAACGCTATGTCGAGTGATGGAGTCAGAAAGGTCGGGTGGCAGCTCTCGCAATAAACCAGCCAGTACCTGCACAGTTCTCAATGGCTGCAGCTCATAAATATGAAGGAGACTGACATTTCTAAATTAAACATCATGAGGAAATCTGTCAACACTGCATTCACACGCAATGGGGGACCGTCTGAATACTGCTATCTGAGTAATTAAGTTGTTATAACAACGTTTCATTGCTAGATTTGGATTTTGCGCACAAATCCAGTGCACTGAAAAAGTGAGCTCGGTTTGAAAAGAGATGGAGCTTGTCCTAAATTTCTTCTCTAAAAAAGTGCAGAGGGCCTGAAAGGATTTTTGGTAATGTTCTAATGCTTTTGAAGTTATTCTGTTGTAATCATTAACTGTGAGAGAAACATGCAAATTAACATTTTATACTTTGATAAATACCATCTAAAAATTATGAAATACATAAATATTTTAAATACTACTACAACTACCAATACTACTACTACCAATAATAGTACTAATACAATTATGATTTCATCCTGGGCAAAACATTCATCAAACACAGTGTCACATATTCGTCTGTCTGTCCTCCATCCCAGCTATTCGTCTGTCTGTCCTCGATCCCAACCAATCATCATCGTCATCTCACGCCCGCACCTGTCTTCACCTGATCTTCAATCAAGCGCACCTGCACCTCATCTGATCCTCATCACCTCACGCTATTTAAGCACACACCTCTCCTCAGTCTTTGTCGGATCTCGTTAATCGAACCCTGGACTCTAGCTCCTAATCATCTTCCATTTTCATCCATTATTATTATTAATAAACATTCTTACCATCTCTCCTTGTCTCCTGGAGTCCGTTCCGTAACAGAAGATCCGACCCACACCGACAGAGCACGGACCCACACCGACAGCTCCGCATCGATGGAGGAACGAGCTCTGTTTATTGCGCTGGCGAGCGCGAATCCCGAGCCGTCGGAGTTCGCCACGGCATTTATTCCACTCGCCCTCGCCAGTTCCCTAGAGGATGGGGTCCTCAAGACCCTGTTCCGGCTCGGGATCTCATACCATCAGCCCGTGGAGCTCCCAGACTCCTCCAACCTGAATTGGGAAGAGACGGTAGCCCAATGTCTGGGAGCTCTCCAATCCCGAGCCGGAATCCCGTCCAGCTCACCGTTGCCTCCGCTGGTTCCATCCAGCTCGCCTTTGCCTCCGCTGGTCCCATCCAGCTAGCCTTTGCCTCCGCTGGTCCCGTCCAGCTCACCGTTGCCTCCGCTGGTCCCGTCCAGCTCACCGTTGCCCCCGCTGGTTCCATCCAGCTCACCGTTGCCTCCGCTGGTTCCATCCAGCTCACCGATGCCTCCGCTGGTCCCGTCCAGCTCACCGATACCTTCGCTGGTCCCATCCAGCTCACCTTCGTCTCCGCTGGCACTGTCCAGCTCAGCGCTTCCCGAGCACCTCCAGTGCCTGCCCCCTCGTCAGCGCCCCTAGTGCTGCTCCTCGCGTGCGCCCTCCAGTGCCTGCTCCTCGCCAGCACCCTCCAGTGCCTGCTCCTCGCCAGCGCCCTCCGGTGCCTGCTCCTCGCCAGCGCCCTCCAGTGCCGACTCCTCGCAAAGTGCTCTCCATTTCCTCCGCTGATCCAGCCCTCTCAGCGATCCTCGTCTCCGTTGGTGGTCCGTCCAGCTCTCCCGAGCGCCCACGTGAGTCAGAGCCACCCGAGCGCCCAAGTGAGTCAGAGCTGCCCGAGCGCCCAAGTGAGTCAGAGCTGCCCGAGTGCCCAAGTGAGTCAGAGCTGCCCGAGCTTCCAAGTGAGTCAGAGCCGCCCGAGCTCCCCCGAGAGTCAGCGCTCTCCGAGCACCCCCGAGAGTTGGTCCCGTCCAGCTTACTTTCGTCTCCGCTGGCCCCACCCAGCTCACCTTCGTTGCCGCTGGTTCCGTCCAGCTCACCTTCATCTCCGCTGGTCCCGTCCAGCTCACCCTCATCTCCACTGGCTTCGTCCAGTTTTGCGCTTCCCGAGCGCCCCAGAGAATCTGCGCTTCCCGAGCGCCCCCGAGAGTTGGTTTCGCCCAGCTCACCTTCATCTCCGCATG
Source organism: Ptychobarbus kaznakovi (assembly GCA_027422405.1). NCBI lineage: Eukaryota > Metazoa > Chordata > Actinopteri > Cypriniformes > Cyprinidae > Ptychobarbus > Ptychobarbus kaznakovi. The sequence goes on from JAPDDN010000061.1 coordinate 45,542, forward strand.
GCTCCGTCTAGCTCACCTTCATCACCCTGCTCCATCCAGTGCGCTTCCGCCCAGAGTCTGCGCTTCCCGAGCGCCCCAGAGAGTCTGCGCTTCCCGAGTGCCCCAGAGAATTAGTGCTTCCCGAGCGCCCCAGAAAGTCTGCGCTTCCCGAGCGCCCCAGAGAATCTGCGCTTCCCGAGCGCCCCCGAGAGTTGGTTTCGCCCAGCTCACCTTCATCTCCGCTGGCTCCATCCAGCTCACCTTCGCCTCCACTGGCTCCGTCCAGTTTAGCGCTTCCCGAGCGCCCCCGAGAGTTTGCGCTTCCCGAGCGCTCCCGAAAGTCTGCGCTTCCCGAGCGCCCCCGAGATTCTGCGCTTCTCGAGCGCCCCGAAGAATCTGCGCTTCCTGAGTGCCCCCCGGCCGGCGATCCACCGAAGAAGATTTTGGGGGCGGGGGCATATACCCGATCCGCCATGGCCGTCCGAGTCCCCGGATCCGCCATGGCCACCCGAAGCTCCCGATCCGCCATGGCCGTCCGAGTCCCCGGATCCGCCATGGCCACCCGAAGCTCCCGATCCGCCATGGCCACCCGAAGCTCCCGATCCGCCTTGGCCGTCCGAGTCCCCGGATCCGCCATGGCCACCTGAGGCTCCCGATCCGCCATGGCTACCTGAGGCTCCCGATCCACCATGGCCCACCGAGGCCCCGATCCGCCATGGCCACCCGAGGCTGCCAATCCGCCATGGCCTCCTGGAGCCTCCAGACCTCCCCCTGGAGGGCATCCCCAGTGATTCCCTGCCCTCCATCCCAGCTATCGTCTGTCTGTCCTCGCCAACCATCATCGTCATCTCACGCCCGTGTTTTCTGCGTGCACCTCATCTGATCCTCATCACCTCACGCTATTTAAGACACACCTCTCCTCAGTCTTTGTCGGATCTCGTTAATCGAACCCTGGACTCTAGCTCCTAATCATCTTCCATTTTCATCCATTATTATTATTAATAAACATTCTTACCATCTCTCCTTGTCTCCTGGAGTCCGTTCCGTAACACACAGAGACAGATGAATAAAAAAAGTGATTAATGACACTTCAAAAGAAGTAAAAAGATAAAACAACTCAGAAACTTGTACAGAAGGGACTTATGGTCCTGGTGAACTCTGATTTTATCATGTCCTGGATTGACTAACTTCAAAGAAAATGATCATAAAAAAGATACATCATTCCATGATCATTAAATTGTAAAATTTAAATATACTTAGAATAAAATGAAATATTTCCCATGAATAATATCCAAAGGATTTAAATGACTGTTTAAATGAAATATAAACAGTCATTTAAACCCTTTGGATATAATTCAGATGATTGGGCACCACAATGTCTCAGGACCTGAAGTGGGACAATCACATTGTGTCCATTGTGAAAAAGGCCCAGCAGAGGCTGGACTTCCCTCGCCAGCTGATGAAGTTCAATCCTACAACAGGAGCTGCTGAAACAGTTCTACTCTGTCATTATTGAATCCGTCCTCTGCACTTCAATAACTGTCTGGTTCAGCTCAGCCACCAAATCTGACCTCAGAAGAATACGGAGGGTAGTCCGGACTGCTGAGCGAATCATTGGTACAACCTTCCCCACTCTCCAAGAACTGTACTTATCCAGAGTGAGCAAAAGGGATGGCAAAATCACTCTGGACCCCTCACATCCAGCACACTCCCTCTTTGAACTGTTACCATCTGGTCGACACTACAGAGCTTTGAGCACCAGAATGACCAGACACAGAAACAGTTTCTTCCCCCAAGCAATCCATCGCATGAACACTTGACATTAAACGCGGAACACACAACACTAATATACAGTTATTTATTCACCACACACACTTTTTGTGTATTTTTTTTTTTATTTGCACATGTCAGACCTCACACATAATTGTCTGTATTGTATATTGTGTTTTTTTTCCATTTTGTACATTGCCTATTTATATATTTGTATATTGTTCTTTTGTTGTCTGTGTCCTGTCCTGTTGCTGTCATTCTGTTGCACTGTGGAGCTTCTGTCATTATAACAAATTCCTTGTATGTGTAAACACACCTGGCAATAAAGCTCATTCTGATTCTGATATTATTAATGGAGCAGGAACAGAACAACATTTATGTGTACATTGTACATGAAGCCATACTTTCATAAATCATAATGTGCAAT
>JAPDDN010000626.1:0-5000 GCA_027422405.1 Ptychobarbus kaznakovi
AGCATGTTGCTAACATTAGTATTAGCATGTTGCTAGCATTTTTTATTAGCATGTTATAGCATGTTTAGCATGTTGCTAGCATTATTTATAACGTGATTTGCATGTTTTAGCATGTTGCTAGCATAGATTTTAAAACTTGATTAGCATGTTGCTAGCATGTTTTAGCCATGTTTAGCATGTTGCTAGCATGTTGCTGAGCATTTTGCTAGCATTATTTTAGCATTGATTACATGTAGTTTAGCATGTTGTAACATGATTAGCATGTTGCTAGCATGTGCTAGCTTGATTAGCATGTTGCTAGCATTAATTAGCATGTTACTAGCATGTTGATTGCATTTATTAGCATGTTGCTAAGATGTTGATAGGTTTTAGATGTTGCTAGCATGATTAGAATATTGATTAGCATGTTGCTAAGCATTATTAGCATGATTGCTAGCTTGATTTGGTCATATTGCTAGCATGTTTGCTAGCATGATTAGCATGTTGCTATGCATGTTGCTAGCCATTTTGCTTAACGTGTTTTTTAGCATGATTAGCATGTTGGTAGCATTATGCTAGCATATTTGCATGTTGCTAGCATGATTTTAGCATTGATTAGCATGTTGCAGCATGATTAGCAAGTTGACTAGCATGTTGATTGGCATATATGTTGTAGTTTGTTGCTATATGATTTTGTAGGTTTATTGTAGTTAGATTAGCTTGTAGAAATAAGATACTGAAATTTCTATTTAAACATTATTATCATGTTAGCTTGTTGATAAGCAACTTAGATGAAATCCTATTTAATACATGTTATTAAGCGGCTATGGAATTGTAGATGAAAGCCAACTTGCTGATATTCTATTAAATTTTATTATGTTGCTGGGAAAGCTACCAACTTGCATGTATTCTATTTAAGCTTGATTCTTGTTAGCATTATGCATACAGACTAAATTTGCAATGCTACTCCTCGCTTGAGCATTAACTCTACGAAACTCAAACTAGCAATACATGTCTGCCGAACTTTTCTGACTTGAGTTGCTATATCTTTTTAAACATCGGATTTTGTAATAGTACAATTAGCGAAAAAATCGCAAAAAAATAGCATGACAAGCATGGCGGCAATGTTCGACATGTTGTCAGCGCAGAGTGAGTATTTCGTTGAAAGTTGTGAATTAACATTTTGAACTAGGTATCAAGCTGAGCAGATCATATTGCGGTGGGTATAAGTTTTACCCCTGGGGCGCAAGAGCCCCCCAAAATTGTCCCATAGATTACATGTTGAGGGGACGGGTTCAGGAAATAGTATAATAGGTTAAAACTACGTTTGGTAATGATAACATTTTAAGATCTATTTAAAGTTTTAAAAATGGTCATTATCTATTTATCGATTTATCTATTTATTTATCTATCTATCTATTATTCTAGCTATCTATCTATCTATTGTTATAAATCTATTTATATATTTATTATCTATCTAGCTGTTGACTATATGTTGCTAAATATTTATCTATTTATCTAGTTTATTTATTTAAATATCTATCTAGCTTTATTAAACTATCTAGCTATCTGTTGCTAGCAGTTTGCTACTGACCTTTGTAATCATGTTGGCAACTTGCTAGCATGTTGCTAAATTGCATGCTGATAGCATGTAGCTAACATGCTACGAGCATACTTATCATGCTAAAATCATGCTAGCAATGTTGCTAGAACATGTATTATGCTAGCTTGTTGCTAGCATGTTGCTAGCAACATGGGCTATCGCATGTTAGGCAACTTGCTAGCATCATGCTAATCATGCTAAAATCATGCTAGTATAGCATGCTAATCATGATTAGCAATTGCTTCAACATGTAGCATCATGGTTAATCATGCTAACAAATGCTATCACGCTAGCATGTTGCTAGCATCATTTGAAGCATGTTAAAAGCATGCTAGCAGTATGCTAAGCAAAATGCTAATCATGCTAGCAACATGCTTGCAACATGTTTTAGCATGTTGCTAATCATGCTAGACATGAGCTAGCATTTAGCTTAATTTGCTTAGATAATATGTTGCTTGCAACATGCTTATAGCTAGCAAGCATGCTAAGCATGCTAAAATTGATGCTAGCATGTTGCTAAGCAGGCTAGCAGCATGTTACAGCAACATGATTAATCATCTAATGTTGCTAGCATGTTGCTATCATGATAGCAAACATGCTAGCATGTGCATTGCTATGTGATTAATCATGATTGCATGCATGCTAATCATGTTAGCATGTTGCTAGCATGATCTATTCATGCTAGTATCATGATTTTAGGATACTGGCTAAATGTTGCTAGCAAATATGCTAGCAACTTGCTAATCTTGCTGCAAAATGCTAGCAATTTGCTAATTAATGCTAAAAATCATGCTTGAGTAACGTGCTAATTACGCTATGCAGCATGTTGCTAGCATGCGAAGCATGTTGCTACATGCTAGCAATGATTAATAATGCTAAAAAACATGCTAGCATGTGGCTAATCATGCTAGCAACATGCTAGCAATTGCCATATGCGCAATTATGCTGATGCTAACATGCTAGATGTTTTAACATGTTTAGCAAGTTGCTAAGCATGTAGCAAGCATGCTAGCATAATGTAATATTTAGAACATGCTAGTAGCATGCTCATAATGTTAAATTCATGTTGCTAGCAAATGCTAGCATGATTGAGCAAATGCGCTTAGATAGCATGTCGCAACATTGCTATCATGCTAAAAACATGCTAGCTAGCATGCTATAAGCATGCTAGCTAGCATGCTAGCAACATGCTAATCATGCTATAATCATGATTTGCACATGCTAAGCATGTTGCAGCATGATGACACATGCTTAGCATGCTAGCATCATGCTAGCATGTTGCTAGCATGTTGCTAGCACATGCTAGCATGTTGAACATGTTAGCAGCATGCTAAATCATGCTAAAAGCATGCTAGCATGTTGCTAGCATGTTGCTAAGCATGCTAGCTAACAATGTTAGCAGCATGCTAACAACATGCTAAGCATGCTTGCAAAGCATGCTAATAATGTTAAATCATGCTAGCAATTGCTTAGCAAGCTAGCAATTGCTAGCATGAGCTAATCATGTTAGACATGTTAGCACATGCTTATCATGCTAGCATTGCTAGACATGATGTTAGCATCTGCTAGCAACATGCTATATCATGCTAGCATGTTTGCTAATGGACATGCTAGCAACATGCTTAATCATTGCTCACAACATGCTTAGCCAACATGTTAGCATGTTTAACATTCATGCTAGCAACTTGCTGAAGCATGTTGCAGCATGTTAAGCTGCTAATTATCCAATGTTGCTAGCATGCTAGCTAACATGTTGCATATTTGCTAGCATGCTAAAATGTTGCTAGCATCATGGTAATGTTGCTAGCAATTGCTGTTGCTAAATCATGTTAGCAACATGATAGCAACATGCTAATTCATGTGGCTAGCAATTTGCTAGCAACATGCTAATATTGCTAGCAACATGCTAAGCATGCTAGCACATTTTAGCATTGCTAATTAATGCTAAAAGCATGCTAGCAACATGCTAGCAACATGGTAGCATGCTAGCAAGATGTTAATAATGCTAAAATCATGCTAGCAAGATGCTAATCATGTTAGCAACATGCTAGCAAAATGCTAAGCATGTTAGCAACTTGTTAACAACATGCTATTCATGCTTGCAACTGGTAGCAACCTGCTAAATGATGCTATCTTTTCATTCATGCAAATTTAGCTTTTTTATGTAGCACTGCGTACTTCAAAGTGCTAGCTTTTTTAAGCATGATTAATATGTTGCTAGCATGTTTGCTAGCGTGATTTAGCATGTTGCTAGCATGATTTTAGCATGATTTTAGCATGTTGCTAGCATGTTGCTAGCATGAGTAGCATGTTGCTAGCATTGGTTGCTAGTTGCGATTAGCATGTTGCTAGCATGTTTCTGCGTTTCGTTGCTAGCATGATTTTAGCATTATTAGCATTGTTGCTAGCATTGTTGCTAGCGTGAGATTAGCATGTTGCTAGCATGTTTTTAGGCATTAGTAGCATGTTTGCTAGCATGTTGACTAGCGGTGATAGCATGTTGCTAGCATTGTTGCTAGCGTGATTAGCATGTTGCTAGCATGATTTTAGCATGATTAGCATGTTGCTAGCATGTTGCAGGGCATGATTAGCATGTTGCTAGCATGTTGCTAGCATGATTTTAGCTTTGTGCTAGAGCATGATTTTAGCATCAATGATTAGCATGTTGCTAATAAAAAATTAGCATTGTTGCTAGCGTTGATTAGCATGTTGTAGCATGATTTTAGCATGATTAGCATGTTGCTAGCATGTTGCTAGCATGATTAGCATGTTGCTAGCATGTTTTTAGATGATTAGCTTGTTGCTAGCATGTTGCTATGGCATGATTTAGCATGTTGCTAGCATGATTTTAGCTTGATTGATGTTGCTAGGTGATTAGCATGTTGCTAGCATGATTTTAGCAGATTAGCATGTTGCTAGCATGTTGCTAGCGTTGATTAGCATGTTGTTAGCATGTTGCTTGCATGTTTGCTAGCTGATGATTTGCATGTTGATAGCATGTTGCTAGCATGTTTTTAGCATGATTAGCATGTTGCTAGCATATTGCTAGCGTGATTAGCATGTTGCTAGCATGATTAGCATGTTGCTAGCATGTGCTAGCATGTTGCTAGCGTGGATTGAATGTTGCTAGCATGATTTAGCATGTTTAGCATGTTGCTAGCATGTGCTAGCGTGATTAGCATGTTGCTAGCATGTTGTAGCATGATGTTAGATAATTGCATGTTGCTAGCATTTTGCTAGCATGATTTTAGCATGATTAGTATGTTGCTAGCATGTTGCTAGCATGATTTTAGCATGATTAGAATGTTTGCTGGCTGATGCTAGCATGATTAGAAAGTGAGTAGTGTTGCTAGCATAGATAGATAGATAGATAGATAGATAGATAGATGATTGATAGTTAGATAGTTGGATAGATTGA
>JAPDDN010000626.1:10000-15000 GCA_027422405.1 Ptychobarbus kaznakovi
ACATCTCTGGTAAGAGTCAATTAAATTCAATTTAATTAGGGTGAAATTCAGTTTTTAAAGAGTGAAATTGAACCATATTGGCTGGAAATTGTTTCTGTGGTACAGTAATCTGGGCACCAACGTCCAGATAGGTAACCTGAGATTAATTTGAGATCTGTAAGGATCAAGAGGGTTTCAAACAGGTACCGAGGTTAATTGGGGTTAGGAAAAATCGAAAGATTTTGATAAATCACAATTAAGAGGGCACTACTAGTGCAACCCGATCCGATTGCGGGATAAGAGAAAATCGGATCTGCTGGAGACGTCTAGCAGATTAAAAGAGACGCGCGTGAGTAAACCCACAGGAGCAGAAAACAGCAGCCAGTATGGGGATATCTCAGAGCAAGTTTGTGAAATATGATACACCGGTGTACTACCAAATGAAAAAACATTATGGTCAGAAATGTATGCAAGATATTGAAAAATTAATCAAGCATCATGATTTTCCCAAAGAGGGAACATTGAGCCTCACAAAACTGAAAGTGGTGAGGGACTCGGTTGAACAAAGTAGCGAAAAACAACCAGGGTGTTGTTGCAAATGTGTTAAACATGTATGTAAAAAATGTGAACAAACAGTAGATTGTTGGCTTAAGGAAGCAGATAAGAGAGAAAGAAAACAAATGCAGAAAGAGCTAGCAGGAAGGAAAAATGAAAAGTGTGAAAGTCTATCTGTATGCGTGTCTGCACCACCAGAACCGACTAACCCACAGTATGCTTCTGATTCCCCACATGAAAATGCGGTGAGGCCGGCACCGCCAGAATACAGAAAACACATCTACCCAATAGCCCAGCTGAGTGCGTTGAAATTCGACCCCGACCTCGACTGTTCTCCTCCCAGACAACCGCAGCAGGACGCACAAGCACGCGCAGCGCGAGGCGCTGAACGAGAGGGGCGAGAAACAGCGCGAGCAGCGCAGACAGAGGCGCGCAAGGCGGATTGAAACGAGAGGAACGGAGAACAGGAGAGGAGAGGGCGGATGACAGGCACTCAGCAAGCTACGAAAAAGGGAAGTAAAAATTTATTAGCACACACACACAACACGCTCACATACACTGATTCAAATACCGCTCTTTGCAATGAAGACATGCTTGCAAATCCTTTATGTGTGAGTGTTGAAGATTTGAATAAGGCTATATGCAATGAAGACATGCTTGCAAATCCTTTATGTGTGAGTGTTGGAGTTTTGAATAATACTATTAGCGATGAATGTCTGAGAATGTACAAAGGTTTAGGGTTTTTGAGGCTACCGAGATATCCCATGTTAGTTGACGGGACAATGATAGATTTTATGGTCGATTCCGGTGCGGCTCGATCGACGATAAGACCATATGATTTGCCATGTGAACCAAAATTGACGGATTTAGTGTTTGAAAGCACGTCCGCGTCAGGACATACCATTTCAGAAAATTATACTGTGCCGTTGAAGTGCGAGACGGAGGGGGGCAGGGCGTTGAAACATGCGTTTTTGTGCTCTGAAACCTGTCCGGTTCCGCTAATGGCCAGGGATCTAATGTGTAAATTAAATCTGAAACTCACTGCTGGGCCGTTTGGCATACAGATTGAAGAGGAACAGCAGATGATTTGTGCAAAATTTGAGCCACAATGGGCTTACGAGTGGCAGACAAAAGATTCTGATTGGGCACGAATGATTTTGACACTGGCAAAAGATCGTACAGTGTCCACAAACATAGAAAGTATGAGGCCTGACAGATTACACTGTACATCATATGTTGTGGGTGAGCGTGAACCAGAATATGAGGAAGAATGGTTTAATGGGGCAGAAAATGAGACAATAAGGTTTAATAAGATTTTCTGGACTGAAAATGTGTGTGCGCTTTCGGCATGCCTGTCAGAAAAACAAATTCAGCTGTATTTGATAACAGGCCAGTCTACGCCTCACTTATCAGTAATCAAGGCCACCGAACAGAAATGGGAAGAAATAGGCCTGTTTGTGAGAAAATGTCTTTCTGCCACAGATTGGATTGAAAAACCAAACGGGCAGAAACACAGTAGAAATGCAGGTGTTTTTATGGAGGAATGTGAGTTTGATGTTGCCGTACAGAGAACTGTGACTGCTATTGTCAAGAATGCAATGGAGAAACATGAGCACGGATCTATTTCTGCCACAGACATTCATCCTGTCCTGGCAGAAATACCTCCAAAATTGTGGGCAAAACACAAATATGATGTTGGGTTGATTAAAGGTTGTGAACCAGTTGTAATCACTCCAAAGTCTGATTACAGGCCATGTCAATCGCAATATCCCCTGAAGAAGGAGGCATTGAGAGGGATACAGCCGGTTTTTGAGTCTCTCCTGAAGGAGAGAGTAATAATTCCCTGTCATGATTCTCCAGTGCGAACTCCTATTTTCCCCGTAAAGAAAATAACATCTAACACAAGTGAACCAGTCACGTGGCGATTTGTGCAGGATCTGCAGGCTGTAAACTCAGCCGTTATTGCAAGAGCTGCCCGCGTACCAAATCCATACACAATTTTGTCACAAATTCCGCAAAATGCAATGTATTTCACTGTGGTTGATTTGGCCAACGCTTTCTTTAGCGTCCCAGTGGAAGAAAAAAGTCAGTTTTGGTTCGCGTTTGATTTTGACAACAAAGGGTACACGTTTACCAGGTTGTGTCAGGGCTATTGTGAGTCTCCGACGATTTACAATGAAGCGCTCAGACGGAGCCTTGAACCATTAACTCTATCGAGCGGAACAGCGCTATTGCAATATGTCGATGACTTATTGATTTGTGCACGAGATGAGGTTACGTGCGTGGCTGACACTGTAACTCTCCTGCACCACCTGGCGCGGGAGGGTCACAAGGTCAGCCTGACAAAGCTTCAGTTCGTGAGACAGGAGATAACATTTTTGGGTCACACAATAACACCAAACAGTAAAGCAATCTCTGAAAAGCGGATAAAAGCTATCAAAGAGGTACCGAAACCCATAACAAAACGACAATTATTATCATTCTTGGGAATGTGTGCATATTGTCGAACGTTTATTCCAAATTATGCACATCTTGAAAAGCCCTTGAGAGCCTTGACAACAGGGAAAGGGCTGAGGTCATGTGACAAGATTAATTGGTCCACAGAAGCACAGGATGCGTTTGCACATATGAAACTGCAGCTGGCTCAGGCCCCAACGTTGGGCCTGCCTGTGCTTGAAAAGCCTTTCACCCAAATGGTAGATGAAAAACATGGATTTATGAGTTCAGTGCTTTTGCAAACCCATGGGGACAGATTACGACCAGTCGCATATTTTTCAACGAAGCTTGATGCAGTTGCAGCAGGCTTGCCACACTGCCTGAGAGCTGTGGCAGCTGCAGAGCTGGCTGTGCTGGCTTCAAGGGAATTTGTGGGGTATTCTGATTTGACTTTGATGGTCCCACACGCGGTCTCCATGATTTTGCAAGAGCAAAGAACATCACATTTATCAACAGCCCGATGGCTGAGGTATCACACGATTTTACTTGACATGCCAAATGTAACAGTGAAAAGATGCACAACTTTGAATCCTGCCACACTTCTCCCGACGGAGGAGGATGGACAGGAACACCATTGTTGTCTATCAGTGCTGGAACAGGTGTGTACACCACGTCCAGACCTGTTGGACACACCTTTAGAGAACTGTGACAATGTCCTCTTTGTGGATGGGTCGGCGTCCAAAGATCCACAAACAGGCTTGAATAAGGTTGGTTTCGCGGTGACCACTGAATTTGAAGTCGTAAAGTCTGGCAAATTGCCATCAAATTATTCGGCTCAGGCAGCCGAATTGGTTGCTCTGACAGAGGCGTGTAATCTTATGGCAGACAAGTGTGTGACAATTTACACAGACTCGCGTTATGCTTTTGGGGTCACTCACGACTTTGGGGCGCTTTGGAAGCACCGAAATTTTTTGAAGTCGGATGGACATCCGATATTAAACGCAGCTCTGGTGGCTAAGCTTTTGGAGGCCATTCTTTTACCAGACAAGGTCGCGATCTGTAAATGCGCAGCGCACACTAACGATAAAAGTTTTATCTCCACAGGAAACGCGAGAGCAGACGCGGCAGCGAAGGCCGCGGCAGCACAGGAGACAAAAGAAACAACTTGTGCTTTGGTATCTGTGACTAACCCTGATATTTCCCCTTGTTTACAGAGTATGCAGTCTTTTTCCACAGGAGCGGAAAAACAACGATGGAGGTCGTCTGGCTGCAGTCTCCGGGGGGGTGTATGGATGAGTGTTGATGACATTCCTTGTTTGCCCAAACACTTCTTTCAGCATTATGCTAAGTTGACACATGGGTTGGATCATGTGTCAAAAGCGGGTATGATAATGCAGATGAGGGAATTATGGTTTACAAAAGGGTTTACAGTGGTTGCTGAAAATTTTTGCAAAAGATGTGTTACTTGTAACACACACAATGTGGCTAGAGGGATAAAAACACCCTTGGCATCTCAACCAGCACCAGCAGGTCCATTTGAATATCTAATGATGGATTTCATCGAATTAACCCCTTGTGGGAAACAGAAACACTGTCTGGTGATGGTTGACATGTGGTCAAAATGGGTTGAGGCCTTCCCAACCTCGAAACAAGATTCGGCGGCAGTGGCAAAGGCTCTGTTAACCGAGATCGTTCCGAGATGGGGAATTCCCAGAAAAATCAGTTCTGATAATGGCAGACACTTTGTCAATGATGCGATAAAGCAGGTGGGTCAGTTCTTGGGAATTGACATGAGAACTCACTGCAGCTACGCGCCCTCGTCAGGTGGGGCAGTAGAGAGGCAGAACCAGACAATTAAGAACAAATTGGCGAAATGCTGCGAAGAGACGGGTCTGACTTGGCTTAAAGCTCTTCCAATTGTACTGATGTACATGAGAATGAGAAAAAGAGTAAAACCAAACCTGAGCCCATTTGAAATTTTGTTTGGCAGGCCACCATTCATGGGCATAGGGGGGGGTAAACAAAGGCTG
>JAPDDN010000626.1:20000-60150 GCA_027422405.1 Ptychobarbus kaznakovi
TAGATAGATAGATTGATAGATAGATAGATAATGCCCGCTGGTCTCTATTTGAGATGAGCCCGGGTGCGAAGGCCCTTTCCTGGCTGCTTGCAGCTATAATTTAATTTATAGTCAGAGCCTTGTTTATTCCACAACACTATATTATATATATAAGGTTAATAATGGTAGATTCATATATTTTTCTTATAACAATTAACTTGTTTCATGTTTAATATTGATTATAGATTTATTCAGTGTTTCCCAATGTCTTTTCAGTCATGGCACGCTTCAAATTTGTGAAATAAATTGTTGCTCCCTACACAAGGGAGGGTCAACCTGCTGCAGAGTTTAGCTCCAACCCTGATTAAACTCACCTATCTGTGATTTTCTTATGATCTTGGAGACTCTGATTAGCATGCTCGGGTGTGTTTGATTAGGGTTAGGGGAAAACTCTACAGGAATGGTCCAGATTTGAGGATCCCTCGGCAGGTATTTATGGGCTACTGTCCCTTTAAGATCTGATGTACGGTGAATCACATGCGTGCCGAATCGTACTGTTCTATACGGATCACGGACTTTATAAGTAACCCTGGTTGGGAAATACTGGATTTATGCTGCAAGTAATTTTTCTCATCGGAGGTAGGATATTCAGAGTTCCATATGTTTTTTTTTTCAAACGGAACGCACATGCAGGTCGGGGTTTCTTCTCGGAACTCTGTCCGCTTCACTCAACACGAAGTTGAAAATTCAAGATGGCTGCTCCCGACGTGAAACGTAAGTGAAGGCTATAAATAATATAATTTAGTTTATTATAAAGCTTCTTTTATATTCCCATGTCATTATTGAGTCATACACTCATTCTTGCCCAACCTCTCTGCGAACATGTTGCTATGGTGTATGTGTCTGCAGTTTCAAAATGCGGTGCAATGCTTTGTTTTAGCTAACAATGCTAATACTCACGAGTCAACTCAATTACATTAGGCATGTTCGACTTGAAGCAACACTGCACATTGATGAGCGATTCGAAAGCATGCACAGCCGTCTGCTCTCTATAGCTGTGGGTACTCAACAGGCCCAGGTGTTGGGCCCGTCTGTATTAATTGTACTCAATTTTTATCTTAACATAATTCTACTCCATTATGAATCATGGTGGGAGAACGGGGATATCCTTTTAAAAAAATCAAATATTGATACAATCTAGTTAATATAATGAAGAAATAACATTTATTTTCTAAATACATTTGTGAAATATATTTGCTCAAGAATGTTTTAGCATCAATATAGCAAAACAAACTTTTTACTCTTAAAAAAAATTCTAAATCAGTAAATCTGAGAATAGTGCCTTAAAGTCTGATGATGCAAATTTTGATTTATGACCCTTCACATTTAATGTAATTAAATGCAGCCCCCTTGGACTCTGAACTTGAGTACCCCTACATACACCGATCGGTCTGCACAGCGCTGCTTCAAGTCTAACACATACCTGTTTTTCTGACTTCTCTAGTGGAACGTGGCCCACTTGGACGTGATGTTATTTCCTGCCTTGACATCCGACTTCTGAGGTAAATCGACCACAACATTCATTGTTATTTTTGGCCTGTCTGTAGCTTTAATATTTTAACTCCAACTCTAAATATTTTAGATTACTACAGCATTAAGGCTTTCTCTATAAATGTATGTGTGGTGGGGAAGTATGAAATTATCAGACTTCGTAATTGTGCAACGCAATTAGGAACTTATCATTTAGAACTAAGAATTACACAAATACATCATCTGCAATCATGCAAAGTATTAAAGTGTTTTCAAGAAGAACAAATAAGAAATAACATTATTTAAACTATGGACAAAATTATTAAACATTACACAATATTAAGTTGAACATTACTTATAGAAATATAAGGTTGAAGTTATTTAGTGAATTCATTTAAGTGAAGTTATTTAGATTAAATTACAGAAAAGTAAAAAAAAAAACACGGGAAAACAGTAAAAAAAAAAAAAAAACTGAACCAATGTCTTTTTTCCAAAGTGTAATCCGCATTAGTCGATTGGATTGAGGAATTCCATGCTCTCGGCTGGGTCCAAGGATTCAATGTCTCCATCTAGGGATTAACCAGTCTGACCGGGATCGAGGGATGCCGCAGCTTTAAGTGGATCAGGAGATTCCCCAGTCTGACCGGGATCTAGGGATGCCCCATCCTGAAGTAGATTCAGCGATTCCTCACTTTTAGGTGAATCCAGACATTTTACATTTATGCATTTAGCAGACGCTTTTATCCAAAGCGACTTACAAAGCGATTCAGGTTATACATTGTTTTTTTTTTCAGTACATTTTACTTTAAGGACATGTCTCTGAATATGCAGAAGTTTCAGTTTAAGTGGTAGTTGGTTTACCAAGTTATGGAAACATTGTATTCTTATGCTACTAGTATTTTCACCTGGCAAAAATGGTTTAAAATCAGTTATTTCTATATTTTGCTGTAGTGTGTCAGTAGGAAATGTCACTTTTTACATTTCTAAATTTGTCTGAAATGACATGAAGAAACAGAACAATCTGAGACAGACTAAATCCAGAAGAACTATCGCAGCATCTCCAAGATGCTTCAATAAAGCTACCTGCAAAGCTACAGTTCTGTTAAAGTTTTAGGGACTTGTGTAAAATAAGGATGCTGTCATAAATAGATTTTCTTTATCAATTAACTTCTATTAACTAAATTAAATTAACATTTGGTGTGAGCATCCTTTGCGTTTAAAGCAGCTTTTGCCCTTGCCCTTGGTGTACTTGAGCAGAGTTTCTCAGGAGCTTTAGAGGGAAGTTTCTTGAAGCATCTCAGAGACTCAGTTCTTCTGGATTTAGCCTGTCTCAGTTTGTTCTATTTAAGTAATTCCAGACAGACTGGATGATGATCAGATCTATGTGTGGAGCACAAAAATCTCACTGGATTATTACAATGAATGGCTAAATTAATGTTTGGAAATGTAAACTGATATGTCCTACTGACACACTACAGCAACGGTTTTCAATTCCAGCCATAGGGGACCCTTGCTCTGCACATTTTGCATGTCTCCCTTATTTAACACATCTAATTGAGATCATCAGCTCATTAGTTCAATTCATGGATCTCTCTCCAAATGAGTGAATTACTAACTTTTTTTATCTGGTGAAAATACTAGTGGCCTTAAGCCCAAAACACACTGCATGATTTTAACAATCCTATAAGATCACTGCATGTCACACTAGGGATGCAGCGATTAACCAGTTTTACTCTTAACCGCGCTTTAAAACGTCACGGTTAATTAATAATTTAAGCTCCTCTACATCGAGTATTTCTGTTAAACGGAACTGCTGAAGCTTGTGCAAAATGAAAACAGTTACACTAGCGGCGGTGCACCAGTTTAAAATTATGTGCTTATCAGAGACACGGACGCTACTACATGCATTAGATTAACTATGACAGAGGAACCAAACAGCGATCCTTTATTTCCACCAGAGAATGTCTGAAGTATATAGAGTGGGACCATTTTGGGTGCGCCAAGAATGACCAGGGCATCATTTAAATATTGCTGTAAAAAGTAGAAGTTAAAGAGTATGCATAAGGGATAATGCACAGCTAGCCAACCTGTTCTCATTGTGAATAAACAATTTTAATGTACGACATTGACGTGAAGGCAAGTTCGTTATCTCTAGCATTCTGCCCGCTTCAGACAGAGCTGAAATAGTGCGGTGAGACAGAGAGAGAAAGGTGACAGTTGCGTGTGTGAATTAGCCCGTCTGCGTGTCACTACAAACAATGAAGATTTGAGTTTAGTTATTTAAACAGTAATTTTACCCCCTCTTTGCTGATTAATATAATTTAGCGATCCAGTATCTAAGCTATTTTATTAATGAAAGTCGCTGAGCAGCGTTGACGACAAGTTTTTTGTCCTCCTGAATATTTGTGTGGGCAGCTCGATCTCACAAGCCAAAATAATAGACATGATTTTCTCAGGCCATATGTAAAATCAGATAAATAAAGATTATTAAAATGAATAAGTATGGATTAGGGATAGCTCGGTATGTGTATCGGTACTGTTCGGTTCTCTGACAAATTCCAAATGGAAGTGATCATCCCTATCCCAATGGAGTGGAGACTTTGGAGTGAGCAGGGCACGTGCATGCCATTATGTAGTTGTTTTAAATGCACTTGGTGAAGGGAGCGCTGTAATTTCCTCACTATCATCAGCTGGCATGTTCCCGTGACAACGCAGCACGAGGTCTGCCAGCAGATTGTAATATCTTGTAATGTGAAATATCACACCAGTGAAATATCTTGTACTGTGGAACCGCATTTAACCTGCAGATCCAGAATGGGCACCTGTCCTCTGGTCATCTTGGCCACTTATACCTGGAAAATGACACACAGGTGAGGACATTACAGGTGAGGATTTGTTTCTCAATGCTGGTCCAGAAATCCCTCAACACTGAATATTTTGAGTGTATTCCTTATGTATTCCCAGTCAAGATTAATTCACCTAAATTTTGTATGTAAGATAAGCTTGCTAGTGTTAATGTGATAATCATGCAGCCAACAAAGCTAATTTGTCTTGTTTGTTTTTCTACAGTACATTGGATGCCTCCTGGATGTTTTTACATTTTTATTAATTTGATGTATTTATTAAAATGAATTTATGACCTATTATAATGTATTATTTAAGAAATGTATTTTTAATGAATTTATTTATTTGTAAACTATGTATGTATTATAAACAATTTCATATTTATTGTTATATATTTCTTATAATAATGCCTGTATTCACATTTTTATTAACTGTTTTAACTATTATAATAATGGATGTATTGAAATTGACTAACTTTTTCCTAGTAAAATCTAACCCTTATTGACTGATTAATTTACTCGTTGTTGGTATTTTTTGTGATGTATTGCTTTAATAAAATGAATTGAAAAAGGAATGCAGAGTAATTTAATTTTAAACCTCTACAAATAAGAAAACCGTTATCAGCTCTTCAGCACGTGATTAATTAGAAGCAATGCGACTGCTGAAACTTTGCTTAGGAAATCAAATCATCCGGGCTAGTTGCATCTCTCCGCCATCTGAGATTTTCGGTCTAGCGAGTGTGTGTGCATGGATTCTTCTGGTTGTGCTAAATGCCAGTGCAGAGAACCGGAGAAATCCAAATATTGCCTTCTATGTTTACAGGATTTATAATATCACTTCAACTGCAAGACAATCTACACTGCTATTATTACTATAAATGTTAACCGAGCCAGTGCATTTGAAACTTAAGTATGTTTAGGTCTGGTGAATGTCTTTTCCTATTACCAATTATGTAAATGTACAAATAAATACTTATTTCCAAAAATGTTTGTAGCCTATTACATTTTTTTTTATTAAATATTTATCATGTGAGACATCGATCTTCATCCATTTCTCAGTTGTGCACATACATCAGTTTTTTTTCCATTTTCATAACGTATTTTAGTATTTTACAGTTACTTTGCATCAAACATATTTTGAAATGAAGAAAAAAAAACGGGCTGTAAAAGGATACAACTAATTTAAAGATTTGTTTTATCTGATAATTAATACAAAATAAATCGTAAAAATATACATGGGCTGCTTATAAACATAGTTATTTATGCAACAGATCTTTCACAAACAGATAAATATGAATACAAATATTCTAACCATAATTACATTGTTAAATTGTACAATTACCGTTATACATTACTAAATAAACTATTTGTGATTTATTTACGCCATATTGTTGTTCACTATTTTATTTTTAAGGAATTATATATTTTAGTATTTAAACGGTAATCGACTATATCAGCTGGCCAATGAGACACTAGAACCCTGCATAACTAATGAGCTGTCAATCATTCTGGATTCATCCGGTCCGGCGGTTCTTCCTTCAGGTAAGCGCTGAACGATTTCTGAGGTAATTTTTCAATTAATGATTAACAAAATACGTGTGGGTCAATTCATTTAAAGTAGTTAAACTTATTTATTCGAATATGTTTTGTTTCTGGTAAAACCTCTGGTAATTTCCGTTGAGTGTTATGTTAATTCGTTTCGTGAGGGAACTGCAGGAGACTAACGTTAACGGATTTTGTCTTGCGTCTAATTTGTTCATTTTGTCAAAAACATTAACTGATGCGATAGATGGTCGTTATTTGATGGATAATCAGGAACAATACTCCAAATTTACTATGAAATGAGCCTCAGACACAGGAAAAATAAGTTAAGTTACCTCCTGTAACGTTACGTTCGTGATTAAACAACATCTTTCAGGACGTTTAACGTTAGCTCAAAAGTGGGCACAATTGGACAAATATTGATGGGTTGTCATAGGTTTACTTCCCATTTGTGTTGAGAGAAGTGTTGTTTTTACCAAAAGCAAGGTGATGTGAGTATTATGAAGCGTTAAACACTCTCTATGTCTGTTTGTTCATACTCGACGCCGAAGGGCGTCCTCGCGCAACAAGTCCACAAGTGACGGTATGGCGGCAAATCTATGACATTAATAAGCGAGCGCACCACTGATGCTGGCGCGCGCGGGAAATTACTTCCGCGAGAGGAAAACAGATCTAAACGCGAGGAAACTGGAGCCCGCGAGCTCATTTCAAACTCTCGCGGTCGCATGATCATTCCTCACCTGCTCGCGCGATCACATTTATTTTTGTCGGTCGGCGTGCTGGTTTAATTGTTACCTCAAATGTCATTGGTTATTCACCTTTTCCGGAAATCAGTATTGGACGCCTGTTGTAAAATGATTCATGATTCGCTTGACTTGGCCCATGCTTCATCAGTGGACCAGATACATGCTAGTTTATCAATGTGCTTGTTTTATCTATTGTTGTCTTTATTTAATGCATTGATCATAGAGGAGATTTTTTCCAGATACTTCATTAACAGGAACTCTTCTGAGTACTAGTGATTGCAGTTTTGTGATGATAATTAGATACACATTTGAACCCTTTTTACAGACTGTAAATGTGAATGTGTATTATTTTAAAGGCGTGGTGTGTGCAACCACCTTACGGATGTCATGAATCACACAAATCGCTTTAGCTGCATAAAATCCAGATATTGATGTATTGATTATGACATGGAAATAATAAACAGCAGATGGCAACAATATATGGTTTGTCTGTGTTGTTCAAATAATCCCAGGTATTTTCATTAGAATAAAGTATATTTCTAATGCAATACTAATGGCCATAGCCCTTATGAGTGTAATAAAGATGAGTTTAAATAGATTAGCTTTTATCAGTTCTTTTATTGAAAGTTCTATTATTTCCAGTGTGTATGTCATTGAGGACATTAATGCGGACATTTCAGACAGTAATTCATTATTTTCTAGTTATATTGTTCAGCTTTGTCAAGATGATAATCTAATTTTGTCAAGTGAAGTGTGTTTGCCTGTAGATAGCTATACCTATCTTAGTGAGGCTTGGAACACTACATCATGGTTGGAACATTGTATTAGTACAGCAGATGCACATGCCTCGCTGAGGTATATGAGTATCTTATATAATACTGTAACAACTGATCATATACCTGTGTCTGTTGTGATAAATGTTGACTACCTCATAGCGATGTCTTATAACGAAAGTAATATCAATGCAGCAAAAATTGATTGGTCAGCACTTACTAATTTACTTTAGTGAATCATATTATGTATGCAGATGGTCTTGTGGTGTTTAGTCCTAGCAGTGCTGGTCTTCAACAGCTTTTAAACTTGTGTTCTGATTTTGGTCTTGAACATGACATTTTATATAATCTTAATAAGCGTGTGGTTATGATTTGCAGAAATAAGGAGGATAAAAGTATACATTTTCCAGTCTTTAAGGTGTCTACGAAGAGTTTCACTGTGTGTGCAAAAGTAAAATACCTTGGACATATTATCACTGAACGCATGACAGATGATGAGGACATTGAAAGGCAACGCCGTATGATGTATATGCAGACAAATATGCTTTTATGTAAGTTTAGTTTCTGTTCAGATGAGGTGAAGGTGTCACTTTTTAAAGCATATTGTACAACACTTTATACTGCTCATTTGTGGTGTAACTAACTACAGAGCATCTAGTCTACAGAAGCTGCAAGTAGCTTATAATGATGCAATGAGAATCTTACTAAGGATACCTAGATGGCATAGTGCAAGTGAAATGAATGTAAGTGTAAGAGCAATCACTTTTAAAGCACTGTTACGATATCTTATGCATAGATTTATCTGTTGGCTTAATGCTTTATCAAATATAAGGGTTAGTACTACCCAGTATCAGTCAAAGCTGTGGAGACACTGGTACTGCTGTATTTTGTAACTCTTTATGTTTGCGATAGATCCTATGGGTTGTATATGTTGTTTATTGTCAAAATCTGGACGTTGAGTCTGTAATGATTGATTGATTGATTGATTGATTGAGTGTATATGCAATATTTTCTAATTCTGTATTATTATACTCCTCCTTAGCTAATCAGATCGAAAATAGAAGTTATTTCAAACTGTCGATGGCATTTTAAGTGAGTTTTGAACAAAATATAATATAATAGTATTAATATAATAAATTGTCATGTGTTGATGCTCACGTTTTTATTGCAAAAGGAACTAAAGCAGACAAACTTAATGCCACTTAGTATTTTTTTTATGATAGAGGCTCATGTCTGTCCATCCATACCTGTAATATTTGACCTATTCCCCCTTTTCCTTGTGTGCAAACAAGATGTTGCTCATGCTGTGTAAGTATTTGATTGACAGATTTTCAGTATTTGCATTTAATTATCACGGCAAAAAACCTACCTTCACTAGTTTCAAATTGTCTAACAACAGAATGATTTGCAGAGATGAAGAACAGTACAAATGTATTTATAAGAACATAAATCGTGACGTGTTTTTGCTTGCATTTACCTTAATTTGTTGCTGTTTGGTAACTTTGTGGTAAATCAATAATTTATATATTCAGATTTTAGATTTTCATAAGATTTTGATCAGTCAATTAACATTTAATTAAGTTATTGTAATACATGTCAATACAGACAAATTTACTGTATGCAATACTTTATATCATATAAGTGATGTCTTCTTTTTCTCCCTTTTGCTTGTCTGTAAATCTGTTATGTCTCTGCATCTTTGGTTGCCAGATCATTGCATCCTCTGCGGTAAGTTATCTTTTTAACTGACTTCCCTTTATTTGCATCTATGCTATCTCAGCATTTCTTAAAATGTAATACTCTCTTTTATTAAGCACCTAACATTACAATAACATTTGTGTACAGAAGTAATAACTTTTTTGTTATTTATTTTTTAGGTTTTGCTGTCTTTCTTCCTCCTCCCTACTGCCAAGTGGTCACCACAACCTTCTTTTGAAGGTAATTCATATGACCTGTGCTGGCAAAATAAGTCACAATGAGCAAATTTTCACAAATGAGTTATTTTTATTTTCTCATTCTCAATTAAATTACCTTCAAAAATATATATGATTTGTTGGAAAATGACTGAGCTACACCCGTTTGAAGTCGATATATAGTAATAAAGTAAGTTCTGAGAAAAACCGACACATCTAAACTTTTACATCTAAACAAAAGCATTCAAGAAGAACAAATAATCAAATGTAAAAATCACTTTAGTGTGTTTATTACAAATAAATTGATTTTTAAAACTACAAAAGCAGTTCAATCAAAAGCTGCGATCTTTTCTTTTATTGTCAGATTAGCATAGACAGACGGCCTATATATTAAGACCTACTGTACTACACGGATCTGCTATAATGTTACACATCAGAAGTTTTCCCCAACAGTTGACCAAACATTAATTTAAGACATACCTAATTGTTTGAATTAATAGAACACTTGAATACTCTTAATACAGTATGTGTATATTTATCGACATCGCACAATGGCAGAAGCGGCTTTGTGCATGATTCGTATCAGTCAGCAGCAGCGCAAAAAGCAAGCAGAGATAAGGTACTCCTCTCAGAAAATGTACAAATAAAGATTATTTTAGATAATACATTTAGATTTTTAATAGCGAGCAGTGGGATCGCTAGACAAGGGCTTAATTCACTTTTTGTGAACCTCAAATTCGTCCAAAATCAATATTTTTCACTTTTTTTGTCTGTTGCTCAAAATTAGTCTGTGTGCGTTCCGACTCGTTTTGCCAGCACGGGTCACATATTCATTTTCACCTCAGTAATACTCAGATACAAATACACAATGACTTTCTTCCATGGTTTGTTCCAGCACAAACTGGAATCACAAACAGTAGATATTAATTTATTTTCATTTATTTATAGGGTTGAGGTTGGCTGTCAGGTTGGCTGTCTATGCAAGTAACACACACACAACATGTTAATCAGATATATCTTTATTTTGAAATGTACAATCCTACATGTTCTGTAGCTTTTACATAGACATTGCTGTCTTAGCCTTTAATGTAAATATAATGAGACATGACATATTTAGCTATTAGTCAAAATTATAAAGTTACTTTATTGAAGTTCACCATATGAAGTTCATGTAAATGTGTTAAGGTAAAAACAAGGTTTCGTAGCTTAAATGAACAGCTTGATTGGAGGGAGATGTGAACAAAACTGCTGTCTTTTTTCCTACAGTAGATTGGACATCTTTATTTTCATCAATGTAAGAACTATTTTTTTTAATTTATTGGGATAGCATTATCAACCAAACATGCAGTTCTTTTCATACAAATGTAATTCAGCCATATGCATTTTGTATTTATTTGTTATTACATTGTCCCCCTATGTACAGTAAGTAACCATTTTAGAAATTATTATATTAGAATTGTTTCATTATTATTTTAATTATCTGCTTAGTCAAAACATTTTTAAAGTGCAATTTTGTATTCCTGTTTAAATAATGTTATTAACTGTTCTGTGTGTGTGTGTGTGTGTGTGTGTGTCTGTGTGTGTGTGTCCTTTACTGTCCTTTCCTGTCCTGTCCTATCCATACCTTTTATATACATTTTTCACTCAAACTTTTATCTTGCTTTTCTCTACCTCTCGCCCATTCTATTCTTTCTCTTCCAAACCAAAAACAAACTGCTGGCTGCTAAACCCCCAAACGCTGCTGCACTGCTTGCTGCTTGCTCGCTTGCGAACCAAACGCAATTCTCCCCACAAACGCAAAACCCAAAACGCATAACCACCCAACGCAAATGCAAGCTTGCTACGCATCTTGAAAAATAAAGCCACCCGAATATACTTGAAACACCATTCTATTTGACAAAACTATTTGCAAACCAAAAACTCTTTGAAAAACCTGACTGTGAAAAACTTGAACATCAAACCCAGGTGAGAATTGTGAACACACATTCAGAAAGAGGGAAAGAGACATTTCCAGATTTCACTACGTTGGAATACCAAGTACACAAGCATTTATTGATTAACTTCACATTAATTCATTTACTGTTTTGTTATATATCAAATATTTAACTTTTCTGTACATCTTCATATCAGCATTATCTGTGTTCTATTTGAAGTATAAGTGAACATCAATATATTTATCCATTACTCAGACATATTTGCTTGATTTCCAGTATTGCATCATCACCATGCCAAGGAAAGGAAAGAGAAGCGAATCACAGAAACAGCGCAGAAAGCTACAATCTTCATTGAGCACCAGTAACAGTACCAACTCTGTATCAGGTATGAGTGATGAAAACCCATACGTCCTGTCTGTCAAAGCGTCTCACTGTCAGTCCGATGCAAGGTACAATGTGTACTCCAGAAACCTTCAGTGTACTTGTAATTGCTTAATGTTCCTAGCAGTCCATAATGAACAAAATGAGTTACAGGGTTTCGATTTAGATGGCATTTTACAGAAAGGTGATGCAGTTTACACTAGTGTCAAACGAGCTCTGCGGAGCAAAGGCAAATTTGTGGGTAATTTTTTAAATTTTGACGAGCTACCAAACACAATTGAGACACATTCTCGCTGCTACAACATCCTGAAACATCCCCAGAGGTTTGGATTTCTCAGAGATATACCTGTTCTAGGAAACTATGAAAACCTTGAGAATACTTTGCAATGTCTCAGAGCTGATGTGAGTGATGCTCTGCTCTTGTGTGGAGGCTCATGTATCGCTGTATTCAGAGATCGATCAGGGAGGTTTGGTTATTTTGATTCTCACTGCAGATCAATATATGGAATACCTGTTGAGGAAGGCACAGGTACAGCTGTATTTATGACGTTTCATCAACTGCAGGATCTTGTAGAAAGGCTTTTAATTTTGTTTCAAGGGTGTTTCGATTTGAGGGACCAGGAAGAGTTTGAGCTGCTGCCTGTATCATTCATTAGCATAGTGGCTGAAAGCTGTATACATACTGAAGTCTCTGTGAACTGCTGTGACCTTGAACATGATGTGCAACCATCCGTCTCGTTTGAGAACAAAGCTCTGTCTAACGATGAACAATACTCATCTGCTGATGTCTCACAACAGTATTTTCAAGTCCAAGACTCAGTTCAACAACTATTTGAGACTGCTGATAACAAAGCCACATCAACTGATGAACAAGCTCACTTGACTGAAGTCTCTGTGAACTGCTGTGACCGTGAACATGATGTGCAACCATCATTCACATTTGAGAACAAAGCTCTGTCAAACGATGAGCAATGCTTGTCTGCTGATGTCCCACAACAGTATGTTCAAGTCCAAGATCCAGTTCAACAACTATCTGAGACCGCTATTAATAGAGCCACACTATCTGATGATCAAGCCCACATGATTTATCAAAATCAGGAAGTTCAAACTACTGTCACTCAGAATCGAGACAAACATAAAAATGTACCATTGAGTGAACTTTCTCATAACATACTGTCACAGGATCAATTTACATTGTCAGCTCCAAATCACCAGAATTCACAATTCACAGTAAAGCAGACAGAAAAACTGAACAAGACTCAAAAGCGAAGGTCTTACTATAAAAAATGGCACAAAGAAATGGTTCAGAGGCAAGGTGTTTATGACCTAAAACAGGCTGCACGTGAAGTCTATAATTATAAAACAAGTAGTGAATACAGACAAAGACATAACCAAGCCACGATGAACAACTATTGGAATAAAATTACTTTTAGAGAAAAACACAAACAAGCAATGAAAAACAACTATAAAAATAATGAAAAATACAGAGGGAATAAAAAAAGTAAAATAACCTTAAATTACAAGAATGATGAACAATACAGAGACAGACAAAAGAATTATATCATTCAGAATTACAGGAATCGGGAACAATTCAGGGAGAGACAAAAGAATTATATCATTCAGAATTACAGGAATCGGGAACAATTCAGGGAGAGACAAAAGAATTATATCATTCAGAATTACAGGAATCGGGAACAATTCAGGGAGAGACAAAAGAATTATATCATTCAGAATTACAGGAACAATGTTAAGTATAAGGAACAGCGTAAGCAAAATCTTGTTGACAGATATTTAAAAGATCCAATTTTTAGGCAAAGGCAAAAGGACCATTACACAAACCGATGCAAAAATGATCCTAACTTCTATAAAAAAAGGAAGGACATTTTTAAACAGTATTATCACGGTGATGCTCATTTTAGGGCTCGTCAGAAAGAATATAATTTATTCAAATCTAAAAACAAAACATCTGCGCTTAAGGTACTTCACAAAATACATTGTGCACAAGAAATACAGTACAAATACAAAAATATGTATTTGAAGCACCGGCAGAGAGAAACATTACAAGATAGCCATCATGACATAGTACAAGATCCAGGCATGCTAAGAGCCTTAAGTATTTTCAGAGATGTTATAAAACAGGGCCCAACTTATGTCTGCACATGCTGCGCCAGAGCGCTCTTCTCCAATCAAGTGCGTAATTGTGAAGTGCATAAATATAAACAAAATCCAACAGTTACTGCACTTTGCTTGACTGGAAATTATGTTCACATCTGCTCTGACTGCCCTGTTCGATGTGCCTTGGAAGACATGAAAACAGAATGGATCTGTCACAGCTGCCATACAACACTTTTGAGAGGTCTAATGCCAGATATTGCTGTAGCTAATAAGCTTCAGTTCACTCCCATTCCTCCAGAACTGTGTGACTTGAATATTCTAGAAAGACATGTTATTGCAAAGTACATTCCCTTTGCAAAAATTTTAACACTTCCTAAAGGCCAACAGAGAGCTATAAAAGGAGCTGTAATTTCTGTTGCATCTGAAGTAGAAACAACAGTAAATTGTTTACCAAGGCCCAGTAGCGAATCACAGCTGCTTACAGTGAAATTGAAAAGACGTCTGTGCTACCAAGGACACTATCAGTTTCAGACTTTGAACATGCCTAAGGTCTTGTCTGCTTTAAGAAAACTAAAAGAAATCCATTCAGAATACAAAGATATCTTCATTAATACAGCACTCTCAGAAGAAGAAATGTTCAATGAGCATGAACAGTCCGCAAATAACTTCAGTGCACCTAATGAGGAAATGGATATTGAGAGCAACGATCTAAATGAGAACACTGAAGAACAAAGCAATGAGAATGAACATGATGATTCAATGGATGACACTGAGAATACTGCAGAAGAGCAATCAAGAGGCCTTGCTTTGGATACATGTCTTCAGCCCCCAGATCTTGGTCAGCAGCTGTTGTCTTATGATGACGGAATATTTTGCATTGCCCCAGCAGCTAAAAACAGTCCTGTTAGCATTTTCAAAGTTAAAAAACTTGAATCGATGTCGTTCCCTGTGCAGTTCCCTGATGGGAAAAATACCTTTGATGAGCCTGACAGAGCAAAACATGTTTCCCCCAGCAGATACTTTAACACAAGGCTATTCTCTATTGACAATCGTTGTGCAAAAGACACAAGCTACATCTTCTTTGCTCAGTTTGTCACTGAAATGCACATGGCCACATCTAGTATGTCTATCCAGCTGAGAAAAGCAAAACCCATGACCCGTGATGGACGCAGGATAAACTGTTCACTGCTGCAGGACAAACAGGAGTTAGAAAAGCTTGTGAATAATAAAGAGGCAACACGTTTCATGCAACCATTAAGAGGGACTCCAGCCTACTGGGAGAAAACTCTGCGTGATTTGTTTGCTATGCTGAGACAGTTGGGCACTCCCACATTTTTCTGTACGTTCAGTGCTGCTGAGATGAGATGGCCTGAAGTGATTACTGCTATTAAAGCACAACAAGGTGAAACTGTGAACTTTGATGAATTAGACTGGTCTGAAAAATGTGAAATATTAAGAAGCAACCCAGTTACAGCCATGCGGATGTTTGAAAAACGCGTTGAAGCCTTAATGAGGGATCTAATCATGTCACCCGCTCGGCCTATCGGTAAGGTAATTGACTTTTTTTACAGAGTAGAATTTCAGTTACGTGGCTCTCCGCACATTCACTGCTTATTTTGGGTGAAAGATGCTCCAGAGTTAGAAAAGGATCAAGATCAGGATGTTTGTGATTTCATTGATAAATACATCTCATGCAAATTACCAGATCCAAACAAAGACCCAGAACTGCACAGAATTGTAAGTGAAGTACAGATGCACAGCCGTAATCACTCCAAATCCTGTAGAAAGAACAAGAAGCACTGCAGATTTGGATTTCCTAAACCACCCATTAATAGAACCACGATAACCCGCCCCAGACCTCCTCCTGCAGAACAATCTGATGATGAGAATGGTTTAGAGGAAAGAGATTATGCCAGTGTTGCAAAAGATCGGCTACAGAAGGTGTGGGATCTACTGAATGACTCAAAACAGAGTTTTGAAACCATTACACAGCTACTTAATCAAGTAAACATGACTTATGAAGAGTATGAGAAACATATTGAGGCTCTGTCTACATCAAGTTTAATAGTTATGGAGAGACGACCACAGGACTGCTGGGTTAATGGCTACAATCCAATGTTATTAAGAGCTTGGAATGCAAACATGGACATACAGTTCATTCTGAATCCCTACAGCTGTATCATGTACATGCTCTCATACATTTCAAAAGCTGAACATGAGATGAGTGATTACCTAAAGAGAGTGATCAAAGACTCAAGCCATGATAACCTGTCTGACCGTGAGTGCATGAAGCAGGTCATGAATGCCTATTCAAAAAACAGAGAAGTCAGCGCTCAAGAGGCAGTCGCTCGCACATGCAGTCTCAAATTGAAATCAACATCACGTTCTGTCATTTTCATACCCACTGATGACAATGCTGTAAAGATGAGTTTACCAATGAAATACTTGCAGACCATGGATGATGACGTGGAGAATGTGTGGATGACAGGATTGCCAGACAAGTACAAGGCCAGACCTAACAGACCTGAATTTGAGAACATGTGCATGGCTGAATTTGCAAGTGAATACCGCATTGTTTATGGAAGACAGACAAAAGGTAAAAATGTTTTGCGACTTCAAAACAATATGGGACAGATACAGAAAAGGACAAGGGGAAAGCCTGCTGTTATTAGATTTGCTCGTTTTTCACAGCAGAAAACCCCAGAAAAATTCTATGGAACTCTTCTAAAACTTTACCTACCATATCGCAGAGATGAACAGCTGAAGTCCACAAGATTCCCTACATATGAATCATTTTATGCATTTGCTTCAGTAAAACTACCAGGCACTGATGAACTGCAACGTGTGTTCAACATTGTAAATGAAAACCGTGAGAAATATGAAAAACATAATGAGGCTATAGAAAAGGCAATTGAGGATTTTGAACAGAATGGGCCAATTGAAGATGCATGGACTACACTGGCACCTGCAAATGAACTGATCAGATTGGAGAGCATTATGGAACGCGAACCCACTGATCCTAATGAAGTGAATGAGCAAGAAGACATTCCTGAATACACAGCATCTACCTCTTTCAGTAACACAGCTATGCCACTTATGGAGGCTACCCAGCTAAATCATGCACAGAGTCGCAAAATGTATCAGAGCTTGAATCAAACACAAGCTTCCATATTTTATGCTGTGCGAGACTGGTGCAAAAGATGTGTTTCTGGTGAAAGCCCACAACCCTTTCTGTATTTTTTGAATGGAGGAGCCGGAGTTGGCAAATCACATGTTATTAAATCTATTTATACGGAAGCATCCAAAATCCTGCGTAGGCTTCCATGCATGCGAGAGCATACTGACATTTCACAGCCTACTGTTCTTTTAACCGCATTCACAGGCACTGCAGCCTTTAATATCTCAGGAAAAACACTGCACTGTCTTTTGAAGCTCCCAAGAAGCTTGAGGCCTCCTTACCAAGGCCTGGGAAACAGCTTAGATGAAATGAGGGCAGACCTTTCTAATGCACACATTTTAATTATTGATGAAATCTCAATGGTGTCAAAACAGTTGTTTGCATATGTGAACTGGAGACTGCAACAGATAAAAGGAAACCAGAAACCTTTTGGCGGATTGTCCATACTCGCTGTTGGTGATTTCTTCCAGCTGCCACCACTTGGAAGAGCAAAACCACTCTGTGTGTATGAAGACCATATGCTGGACTTTTGGAAAGATCATTTTCAAATGATAACACTGACACAGATAATGAGGCAGAGAGATGATCTTGCTTATGCTGAGCTTCTCAACCGTCTGAGGGTGAAACAGAAGCACGCAAAACTGACTGATGCAGACAAATGCATGTTAGAAGCGGTCATAAGATCCTCCCCTGAAGAGTGTCCTATTGATGCATTACACATCTATGCAACCAATAAAGAGGTAGACAGTCATAACACTGAAGCCATATCCTCACGCTTTTCAGATATCATTAACATTGATGCGCATGACTACAAAAAAGATCCAGGAACAGGTGAAATGAAAAGGCAAGCTGTACCATTAAAAGGAGACCAACGTGATCTAATTGACACACTACAGATTGCTATTGGTGCACGAGTGATGCTCACTAGAAATATTGATGTAGAAGATGGACTGGTTAATGGGACTTTTGGCAATGTGGCAAAAATTACAGCTCACACTCGAGGTGGTGTTCCTGTTGTTCAATCAATTGGTCTCCATCTAGATAATGTGACTGCTGGACAGAAACATCGCAACAAAGCACCTGATGGAGATGACAATATTGTCTATATTGAGAGGTCAGAGGAACCACTAAAAAAAAAAGGAACGGTTCGAAGGCAATTTCCCATGAAACTTGCTTTTGCATGCACAATCCATAAAGTCCAAGGAATGACAACAGATTGTGCTGTTGTATCTCTGAAGCGCATATTTGAATCAGGCATGTCATATGTTGCACTCAGCAGAACAACAACACTCAGCGGACTGCATATTACTGACTTTGATGAAAATAAAATTTTCTGTGATCCAGAAATAAGTGCCTCCTTGGAGAACATGCCAAAAGCAGATTTTTACAATATTCAACCCATCCTTCATATTGTACAGGATTCAAAAATGAGTTCAGCTCTTAAAATCATTCATCATAACACAGAGGGACTGGAGTGTCATATGGATGATTTGAAATGCCACCATGAACTTTTACTGGCTGATGTTTTCTGTCTCACCGAAACACACCTGTCAGGCTCAGCTGTTCCTGCATTCCTGCAGCTGGATGGGTATACCATGTACAAACGCAACAGACATGTATCCTACACAAACTACATCCATTTGGCAAATAAGAATGGTGGTGGTGTTGCCATTTATGTGAAGAACAGCTTTAAAGTTTCTCCTGTGATGTACATACAGAATGTTACTGACCTGGAATATTTGGTTTTGAAGATAAAAGCCCCCAAACAAGCACTTCTTGCTGTGATCTACAGACCACCCAGTTATAATTTAGCAGACTTTTTGGCAAACCTGAATGCCCTCTTGACTTCTCTGGAGATCATGGATTTCAAGCCTGTTATAGTGTGTGGAGACTTTAATGAAGATCAGCTGTCTCACTGCAACAAACCCATTCTGAATTTGTTTGAAGATAAAGGATTCACGCAGCTAATCAGCACTGGTACAACAGAAAACAACACTCTTCTGGATCCTGTGTTCATAAGCGGCTCACAGTCAAACGTCAGAGCAGGAGTTCTACAGACATACTATAGCTATCATGATCCTGTGTATTGTGTTTTAGAGTAGATACATCACATGTACAA
Organism: Ptychobarbus kaznakovi; assembly: GCA_027422405.1. Classification (NCBI taxonomy): domain Eukaryota; kingdom Metazoa; phylum Chordata; class Actinopteri; order Cypriniformes; family Cyprinidae; genus Ptychobarbus; species Ptychobarbus kaznakovi. Next base: position 39,054 of record JAPDDN010000626.1, read on the forward strand.
AAGTCTGCATAGATCTCTCATACAACACTTGTGCAACTTTTATTTCATAATTTTGAAACAATGTTAATTTTGAGAAATAATAATGCAAATGTTTAGAAATAATGCTAAAACAAATACAAATAATTTCAGTGTATATTAATAAACATCACATGTTGTGTCTATTTCATGTGTGCACGTGTGTGTGAATGTGTTAAATAGGGAATGTGTGTGTGTGTGTGTGTCTGTGTGTGTGTGTCTGTGTGTGCGTATGAGTGTGTTAGATAAAGAATGAATGGAGAGTGAATGTCCTTTCCAAGGATCGCCACCTTGACGTGGTGGAAAGGCTTGTGTGTTCCAGTGATCCCCAAAGTAAGTCATTCTGGAGCTTTTTACTCCAGTTTGTCGTGCTTAAAGGTGAGGTTCCAGACTAAGTGCGATCCAAATGGGCATAAACTGAATACAATTATTTTTAAGCAGAATTATTGAATTTGTCTTTCTTGATCATTTTATAACAAATAATGAGGCCATTACGTCCACAATTTTACATTCAATTTAGGGCGGGGCGATATGGCCTTTTTTTACTACTAAAAATCAATCCGCAGATGACAAAGAAATTGTTCAAAATGAAATGGACAATATATACGTTTTCGCCACTAGGTGTCACATTTTCAAAACAATAACAAAAGCGAAGTTTGATGACGCTATGAAGGAGGATGTTCACGGAAGAAGTAATGGATTTTTTTTAATTATCTGTACCTTCCACTTAGCAACTACCCTGCTTACCTCATGTTGCTAACATTATTAGCAAACTACTAGCATTTCACTAGCATGACAAACTTCAAGTTTAAGTTCTGCCTTGCCCGCCCAAAGAATTTGGCCCAACCATGAGAAAATTAGCTACAACGTGCGAGGCGAGCGCAATGTTTTTTTTCCCCTCAAGAGACATCATGGCTTGCGAACGAGCAAAGCATGGCAGCTGCTCAGTGTTTGGATGTACAAATGAACACCGAAGTATATTTTTAGTTCCTTCATCCAAGCCTATGAAGAAACAGTGGTTCATTTTATTTTCTATGGAAATGCGCCGACACAACTTCCCCAAATTTTGTATGTCTGCGCCAAACATTTCACCGACGACTGTTTCCTCAACTTGGGCCAATACAGAGATGGACTTGCTGAACGTCTGAAAATAAAGTCTGGATCAGTACCAACTCTCCTTGGCTCAGCTACAAACCTCGGACAAGTAAGTCAACTAACGCGATATAATTTTGTTGCTTTACTGTATATGGTTAACTTACCTAGCTTGTTATCCTTAGAATGTGGCTGTAACATTAGCTCTGCAGCTAACAGCTCAGTTACTGTCGCTAATGTAAAAGTAGATAGCATCAAGTATGTGTGTGTGATTACACACACTGTAACGCGAGTGTTGTACATTTATTTGTTTTTTGGATAACCGTTCTGCTGTTGGTGTTATGGCGTATGCGATATTCACATTTCCTGATTGCAGAGCTTGATGTAATTGTAATAAGAATGATAGGAAAAAAAAGAAATATTTAAATGTAAAGACAGTACAATGTTTAAATTACAGTCCAGATGAAAGCTCAATCTGTTTAACTCAAAATTAGTTTTCCTTCCTTTGTGGTTTGATATAGAGAAGATTCATCCACTCCCACCCACAACAGCAAAAAGTACATAGTGTACGAGAACTGCATCATGGAGTTGTGTAATGTATGTCCAGTCTGCACACGGGCATGTGATGTGAGGACTCGAAGGCTGGGGACATTCCTGTCTGTGAAGCAGCGGTGCCCCCATTGCACATTTAGAAGACACTGGAATAGCCAGCCTATCCTTGGGAGCGTGGCCATCTGGAAATATGCACCTTTCTGCCGCCGTGTACCTGAGTGGTGCATCTTTCATACAAATCGAAAAGGTGAATGATATGGAACTGTAATTACTTTGACTGTGAATTACTTAAATTTAGATCAAATGACATGTATTATTTATCCCCCCACACCAACAGGTCTTCAAGGCAATGAAGCTACAGTTGTTTAGGTATGAAACATTTCGACGCCATGCCAGAGCTTTCATTGAACCGGCAGTTATTCACCACTGGAAAGTCACACAGGAAGTGAATCTGCAGCGGCTAAGTCAGGAGGAAAAAGTGATACTTGGTGGTGACCTGAGAGCTGACTCTCCAGGTATTGATACATTACTGACATGGTGTAGTTTATACAGGTGTTAGACATTGTTTGAAGTTAAAAGGAGTGACCTAAACAAAATATTAGACATAATATCAAAGTATTGAATATTGATTACTAATGTAACTATTTGAACAAAAACAGGCCACTCTGCAAAGTATGGCAGTTATACAATGATGGATCTCCATACTAACACCGTTGTGGACATTCAGTTGGTTCAGGTGAGTTGTCAAAATTGATTTTGTAAAGGGGTTATTGGTTATCATTTTAAAAGCAAAGTCTATAGTGCATTTTCTGTAAATATATTGTTTTTCTGTGTTAACAGAGCAATGAGGTTGGTGGTAGCTGCCACATGGAAAAAGAGGGCCTGGCAAGGAGTCTAGCATTACTGGAGTCGCCTGGCGTCATCCTTGATTGCATTGTCACTGATTGTCATCCACAAGTACAGAAGTTCCTCAGGGAGAGAAACATAACCCATTACTACGATGTCTGGCACATGGCAAAAGGTATATTGTCAGTGCCAATATGGAGCTGATTGATGTCCATAGTCCATTATACCATACAAAATCTATCAGTTTTGCTCCAGCTTTTTCCTTTCTTTGAGTTGTTAGTGATATCCTTTTGGTGAGGACCGGATGTTAGATTTGTTTTTAAGCTTGCGTAAATATCACATTTGGTGAAAAGACTTGTCCTTAATTTGAAATTGTGACACTATGAGTAAATGGTAACAAATGCTTTACTCTATTGTAGAATTGTATTATCAATTTCAATCACTCAGTTTATGAGTATGTAACTAAGTAGAATGTATTTTTCTTTCATTGTAAGGAATTTCAAAGAAACTGGAAGCAATCAGTAAGCAGAAAGACTGAGAAACTCAAGAAGTGGATGAAAAGCATCAACAACCACATATACTGGACTGCAGCTGGCTCAACCTCAGAGCCAGAGAGAATTGCAAAGTGGGCCGCTATCCTGAACCATGTTCGAGATGTCCATACACATGAGGATCCTCTTTACCCCAAGTGCGAGCATGCGATCCGTAAGACAACTGACAAGAGTAAATGGCTCCAAGCAGGTATTTAATCAATATACAGGCTAAATGTCAAAACAGTAAACAGACAACTACAGTTATTTAGAAAGTTCACTTTCAGAAATTGACCAGAGATCATCGTAGTTATGTTCTGCACTGTATTTTTTTCTAATATGACATTTTATTATTGTCTGCAGATACTCTAGCTTTCAACAAGTTGGAGAAGTTGCTGACAAACAAAAGAACCCTGAAGGATGTTGCAAAAAGAACCCCCATCACCAAACATCATCGTTGGAGGCTTTCCATGCCGTCATCCTTAGTTTTGCCCCAAATATTGTTCATTCCCTTTATTGAAATGCTGTGCAGGTAAAAGAAAATTAGTTTACTCAATACTCCTTTGGTACTTGTAGCCTAAAATATCTGTCAATATTAACACGTTTTGTCTTGTACTTACAGACTCTACCTGGCTGCTATGCATTATAATGAAAATGGGGACCGACCACAGGCCGAAACGGAGGAAGGTGTACCTCTCTTCAAAATCTAATTTCCAAAGGCTAGGAAGGGAGAGTGCAGGGTTAAACCTCAAAAGACACAGCAGACCTTTGGTAAGGGTTCAAATAAATTTAAACAACACATATTTTGTAATTTAAAAAATTATTTATCTTGATGAAGAATCAATTAAATTCAAAAACACTGGAAAAACAAAACCCAACCAATAAAAAAAAAATAAAAAAAAAGGTTTTGTTTTTTTGTGATACAGGTTATGTTGCTGACATGATGGACCTACTTTTTGAGAAAGTCTTTGTCAACCCTACGCCATACACAGATGAGCTGTTCGCCATCCCTGTCCCAGAGGACCTATCAGCTCAGTATGAGAAGCCGGACAAGGAGGAGCTCATTGCCAGCTTTGTGTCAAGGTTCAAACGGGGGGCAGTTTAAACCCTACGTAGTGGCCTTCTTCATCAGGAAACTCTGAGCGGATGCGCAGGACCACACAAGCTGGAATAATGACCCGGATTCTGCATCCCAGGAGACCCCAGCACCAGATCACAAATGAGCGATAGGAGAGATACCTGTAGCGACTGAACAATTGATTCTGATATTTAGTCTTGCAGAGATTTAACATTGGTTTGTGTTATTGTTATCTAAACAAATAATCCTAGGCTCCTATGGATCATCTTCAATGCTTGGTTTGTAACATTGTTCAAGTTTTTTTTTCTTATCTCTGATGTAAATAAATATTGACGCTGTCTACACTATTGAATGAAAATTAGACACAAGGTTTGTTGGTGGAATAAACAGTCAAGACTCAAGACAATACTTTATTTCTTATTTTATTAACATCTGTAACAAAGCACAATTTACTGGTGTATTCCTCTCAAACGTAGAGGACCATAGTCAGCTCTGTATATTTGGCCGGTGTTATGCAGAGTAGACATTGAGGCAGACAGGATACAATCCAGGATGGTCAACCATACATGTGAGCTGTTCTTCGACCTCCTGTAGTCTTCTACTAATCCAATTAAAATTACAAATGGTAAGTGTCAACTTTAGGCACAATTAGTTTTCAAATTAAGAGACTAAGTAGTTTCCAATTTAGTGGTGAGAATGCTACCTGAGGTATCTCCAAGCAGCAAATATTCTCAGCTTCTGAGGGCATGGTAGCACATTATCCACAACGGCACCTATCCAAAAAGGTAGATGTAATAATGGCACAGGTCTGACTAATATAGTGGCGCTGGTTATTGTCTATAGCTGATAATTTACATATATATTTATGACAGAGTGGACAAGCAGGTGTTGAGTAGAGGTAAATCTTCAGGAGTAAATCATGGGTTATGTGTAACATGACAACTTTGTCATTAATAAATTATCCAGAGTACAGTCTTCTCCAAACTACAACCATTACTGATATAGATGCCAAATACAGCTTTAGAACAATAGCAAATCAAAGCAACACGAAAAACTAACAACGTAGGCTAGCATTAGCTACATGATAATAACTAACAACATTACGTTAATGTACATAAACCAACTAAAGTACCGTATCCAAACACAATATTTTAAACTAACCATTCGGAGACGTCCTGCTTTAGCCGCTGAGTTGCAACTTATTTATCCGGTGCTTCTTCATCTGGATCAGATTCTGGGTCAAACTGAAAAGCTTGAACGACTGCGTGTCTACGAGCCATTGCGATACATCCACTGTCAACATTAACGCATGGGAGCTTGGCCACAAGAGGGTTAAGGCCACGCTCACCCTCAACATTGCCCCGCCTCTCTCCTCATTAGCATTTAAAGCTACAGACACAGAAATGGCACATCCTAAGAAAAACTCATTGTGGGACTGGCTCATAGTGGCTGAAATTCTGCACCAAGGATGATTGTCGGGGAAAAGACTTCTGATACAGTACTAGGGACCATTTCGGCTTATATAGAAGTATCCAAAAAGCAGAATGTCATGGAACGTTTAAGTTTAAAGTTTGATGGTTGTAAAACTTCAATTCCCTTATGAATTAAGTTTTCTTTCTGTGTTTTGGATCACTTCTAAATCAAATCAGAAACATAGGTTAGATGTTGTGAGCGAAGTCTTCTACGGAACCGGGAGAAACAAAAACATGACGCAGAGAGGCATCAGGCTTTTGAACTCAATTTATTCTTGATAAGCATGCCTTTATATATGGTACCAGAGAGTTTTGTATTACAGGAGGTTCACAAAATGACTAAATATGGTACAGAAAACATAGCATGACAGACACAGAGTGAATGCCTTCTTTTTCTACTTATAGCCAAGAGCCTGTCCAGCTGTCCAGCGACCTCTTCCTCTTATAGCAACATAAGCAGCAAGCTCTTTACCTTTTCTGTAGCTTGTATTCACTTATGCGGAAATTAAATCTAACAATGGTTGTCAGTCTGAAAAACATTGAAGTTTAAAGTAGTTTTAAAAGCTTAAAATTTGACAGATAGATTAGAAAGGTTTAAAAAGTTTAAGAAGTTTAAACAAGTTTGAATCATTTCAAGACAATACAGCCTTTATAGCATGTTTCTAACATAAGCATACCCTAGCAACTACCCCGGGTACCCTAGCAACACCTTAGTAAACCCCCCTCGAGTCCGCAACATCACACCGAGCGTGATTAGCATGTTGCTAGAATGTTGCTAACATGATTTTAGCATGATTAGGAAGTTGCTAGCATGATTAACATGTTTCTAGCATGTTGCTAGCATGATTAGCATGTTTGCTAGCATGTTGGTAGCATGATTAGCATGTTGCTAGCATGTTGCTAACATGATAAGCATGTTGCTAACATGTTGCTAGCATGATTAGCATGTTGATAGCATGATTAGCCTGTTGCTAGCATGCTGCTAGCGTGATTTTAGCATGATTAGCATGTTGGTAGCATGTTGCTAGCATGATTAGCATGTTGCTAGCATGTCGCTAGCATGATTAGCATGTTGCTAGCATGTTGCTAGCATGATTAGCATGTTGCTAGCATGTCGCTAGCGTGATTTTAGCATGATTAGCATGTTGTTAACATGTTGCTAGCATGTTGCTAGCATTATTAGCATTTTTTTAGCATGTTGCTAGCATGATTAGCATGTTGCTAGCATGTTGCTAGCATGATTAGCATGTTGTTGGCGGGTCGCTAGCATGATTTTAGCATGATTAGCATGTTGCTAGCGTGATTAGCATGTTGCTAGCATGTTGCTAGCGTGATTAGCATGTTGCTAGCATGATTTTAGCATTATTAGCATGTTGCTAGCATGTTGCTAGCGTGATTAGCATGTTGCTAGCATGTTGCTAGCATGTTGCTAGCATCATTAGCATGTTGCTAGCATGTTGCTAGCATGATTTTAGCATGATTAGCATGTTGCTAGCATGTTGCTAGCATGATTAGCATGTTGTTAGCATGTTGTTAGCATGTTGCTAGCGTGATTAACATGTTGTTAGCATGATTTTAGCATGTTGCTAGCATGTTGCTAGCGTGATTAGCATGTTGCTAGCATGATTAGCATGTTGCTAGCATGATTAGCATGTTGCTAGCATGTTGCTAGCATGATTAGCATGTTGCTAGCATGATTTTAGCATGATTAGCATGTTGTTAGCATGTTGCTAGCATGTTGCTAGCATGATTAGCATTTTGCTAGCATGATTAGCATGTTGCTAGCATGTTGCTAGCATTATTTTAGCATGATTAGCATGTTGCTAGCATGTTGCTAGCGTGATTAGCATGTTGCTAGCATGATTTTAGCATTATTAGCATGTTGCTAGCGTGATTAGCATGTTGCTAGCATCATTAGCATGTTGCTAGCATGTTGCTAGCATGATTTTAGCATGATTAGCATGTTTCTAGCATGTTGCTAGCGTGATTAGCATGTTTGCTAGCATGATTTTAGCATGATTAGCATGTTGCTAGCATGTTGCTAGCGTGATTAGCATGTTGCTAGCATGTTGCTAGCATCATTAGCATGTTGCTAGCATGTTGCTAGCATGTTGCTAGCATGATTTTAGCATGATTAGCATGTTTCTAGCATGTTGCTAGCGTGATTAGCATGTTTGCTAGCATGATTTTAGCATGATTAGCATGTTGTTAGCATGTTGCTAGCGTGTTGCTAGCATGATTAGCATGTGGCTAGCATGTTGCTAGCATGATTTTAGCGTGATTAGCATGTTGTTAGCATGATTAGCATGATGCTAACGTGATTATCATGTTGCTAGCATGTTGCTAGCATGATTAGCATGTTGTTAGCATGTTGCTATCAAGTTGCTAGCATGTTGCTAGCGTGATTAGAATGTTGCTAGCATGTTGCTAGCATGATTAGCATGTTGCTAGCATGTTGCTAGCGTGATTAGCATGTTGCTAGCATGATTTTAGCATGATTAGCATGTTGCTAGCATGTTGCTAGCATGAGCATTAGCATGTTGCTAGCATGTTGCTAGCATGTTGCTAGCATGTTGCTATTTGCTAGCATGTTGCTAGCATGTTGCTGTTGCTAGCGTGATTAGCATGTTGCTATTTTTTTAGCATTATGATTAGCATTATTAGCATGTTGCTAGCATGTTGCTAGCGTGATTAGCATGTTGCTAGCTTGTTTTTATGTTGCATAGCATTGCTAGCATGTTGTTAGCATGTTGCTAGCATTAGCATTTGCTAGCATGATTTTAGCATGATTAGCATGTTGCTAGCATGATTTTAGCATGTTGCTAGCATGTGCATTAGCATGTTGCTAGCATGTTGCTATTGCTTGCTAGCATGAGCATGATAGCATGTTGCTAGCATGTTGCTAGCATGATTTTAGCATGATTAGCATGTTGCTAGCATGTTGCTAGCGTTTAGCATGTTGCTAGCATGTTGCTAGCATTGCTAGCATGTAGCATGCTAGCATGTTGCTATTTTGCTAGCATGTTGCTAGCATGTTGCTAGCATGTTGCTATTTGTAGCATGATTAGCATGTTGCTAGCATGTTGCTAGCATTAGCATGTTGCTGTTGCTAGCATCATGTTGCTAGCATGTTGCTGTTGCTAGCATGTTGCTAGCGTGATTAGCATGTTGCTAGCATGATTTTAGCATGATTAGCATGTTGCTAGCATGTTGCTAGCATGTTGCTAGCATGTTGCTAGCATTAGCATGTTGCTAGCATGTTTTAGCATGATTAGCATGTTGCTAGCATGATTAGCATGTTGCTAGCATGTTGCTAGCATGATTAGCATGTTGCTAGCATGATTTTAGCATGATTAGCATGTTGCTAGCATGTTGCTAGCGTGATTAGCATGTTGCTAGCATGTTGTTAGCATGATTAGCATGTTGCTAGCATGATTTTAGCATGATTAGCATGTTGCTAGCATGTTGCTAGCGTGATTAGCATGTTGCTAGCATGATTTTAGCATGATTAGCATGTTGCTAGCATGTTGCTAGCATGATTTTAGCATGTTGCTAGCATGTTGCTATGATTTGTTGCTAGCATGTTTTTAGCATTAGCATGTTGCTAGCATGTTGCATGATTTGCTAGCATGATTTTAGCATGATTAGCATGTTGCTAGCATGTAGCATGATTAGCATGCTAGCATGATTTTAGCATGATTAGCATGTTGCTAGCATGATTTTAGCATGATTAGCATGTTGCTAGCATGTTGCTAGCATGATTTTAGCATGATTAGCATGTTGCTAGCATGTTGCTAGCATGATTTTAGCATGATTAGCATGTTGCTAGCATGATTTTAGCATGATTAGCATGTTGCTAGCATGTTTGCTAGCATGTTGTTAGCATGTTGCTAGCATGTTGCATTAGCATGTTGCTAGCATGATTTTAGCATGATTAGCATGTTGCTAGCATGTTGCCAGCATGATTAGCAAGTGACTAGCATGTTGCTAGCATAGATAGATAGATAGATAGATAGATAGATAGATAGATAGATAGATAGATAGATAGATAGATAGATAGATAGATAGATAGATAGATAGATAGAGTCAGATAGATAGATAGATAGATAGATAGATAGATAGATAGATAGATAGATAGAGTCAGATAGATAGATAGATAGATAGATAGATAGATAGATAGATAGATAGATAGATAGATAGATAGATAGATAGATAGATAGATAGATTCAGATAGATAGATAGATAGATAGATAGATAGATAGATAGATAGATAGATAGATAGATAGATAGATAGATAGATAGATAGATAGATAGATAGATAGATAGATAGATAGATAGATAGATAGATAGATAGATAGAGTCAGTAGATAGAGTCAGTAGATAGAAAGAGTCAATAGATCATTTCCTATGTAAATTACCATCTAGTTTCAACCTATATGCTATTTCATGGGCCGTCCCCTCACCATGTAAGTCTATGGGACAATTTTGGGGGGCTCTTGCGCCCCAGGGGTAAAACTTATACCCCACTGCGGGGTATGATCTCGCTCAGCTTGATAGCCTCTTCAAATGTTGTGATTCACAAGTTTCTACGAAATTCTCGCTCTGCGCTACAACCCGTCGAAGTTTGCCGCCATGCATTGTCGATGCGTTTTTTTGCGCGGTTTTTCGCTAATTGTACGATTAGCATAAACCCGATCGCTTAGAAAAGATATAGCAACTCGAGTCAGAATAGTTCGGAGATATGTTGCGAGTTTCGAGTTTGTAGAGTTAAAGCTCTAGGAGGAGTAGCAGTTGCAAATTTAGTCTCGTAAGAATAATAATAATAAGAATTTGTACAGTTTGGCTTTCTGAAGAAAATTTGTGAGTTGGCTTGCCCAAAACTCTAGATAACATTTATACTAGATATGTTTAAATACTGTTGCTAGTCTGAATAATTAGGATGTTGCTAGCATGATTAGCATGTTGCTAGCATGTTGCTAGCATGATTAGTATGTGACTAGCATTGTTGCTAGCATGATTTTAACATGATTAGCAAGTTGCTAGCATGATTCTAGCATGTTGCTAGCATGTTGCTAGCATGATTAGCATGTTGCTAGCATGTTGCTAGCATGATTAGCATGTTGCTAGCATGTTGCTAGCATGATTAGCATGTTGCTAGCATGATTTTAGCATGATTAGCATGTTGCTAGCATGTTGCTAGCATGATTAGCATGTTGCTAGCATGTTGCTAGCATGATTAGCATGTTGCTAGCATGATTAGCATGTTGCTAGCATGTTGCTAGCATGATTAGCATGTTAGCTGTTTGCTATGCATGTTAGCTAGCATGTGGTTGGTAGTTGTCACAGATGGTTACCATGGAGTTTGTAGCATTTTATTGGCATGATTTAGCAGTCAGCTAAGCGCTATTAGCATGTACTGATTCACTGCTATCGTGTGTAGCATTTAGCAAGTCCTGTTTGCTAGCATGAGTCAAAAGAGCCAACCCCCATCTCTATACGATGTTCTGATGCAGAGATATTGGTCTTGCAAAATGGTTGCTAGGGTACTCTGTTTGGTTGCTAGGGAGTGGCTTGGCAACTGCCAATCATGAAGCTCCAAAGTCAGTGTGAATGTATAAACCAACCCCCATCTCTATACGATGTTCTGATGCAGAGATATAGGTCTTGCAAAACGGTTGCTAGGGTACTCTGTTTGGTTGCTAGGGAGTGGCTTGGCAGCTAGCAATCATGACACTCCAAAGGCTTCTTGTCAGTATGAATGGTATAAACCAACTCCCACGCCTCTGTGACATTCAGAATGGAAGATATTCCTCTGTGATTTTTGGTTGCTAAGGTGCTCGACAATGGTTGCTAGGGCGTGGCCAGTGAGTGTTGAGGTGATTCAGGATTGGCTGCTTGCTGCCCCGAGTCAAACGAGCCCACCCTCATGTTTCTATGACACTTCTATCCTGAGATATCCCTTTGATCTCTTTCAATGGAAGTCTATGGGACGTGTTGCTAAGGTGCTCTAAATGGTTGCTAGGGGCGTGGCTTGATAGCTTCACAATGATCCTGAGATGCTGATTGGTCGTCTGAGTCAAATGAGCCCGCCCCTTGTCTCTATGACACTGTGATCCAGAGTTATGTTCAATTGAAAAGCTTTCTATTTCATGGGCCGTCCTACACCATAGTAAGTCAATGGGGCAACTTTGGGACGCTCTTGCCCCCAGGGGTGCAAACCCCATTGTGTGGTATGTTCTTACAGAGCAGCCTCTTCAAATGTGGCAAATTTCACATTTCTACGAAATGAGCTATGAGTCTGCTAAGGTGCTCTGGTTGCTAGAATGGCGTGGCCAGTGAGTGTTGAGGTGATTCAGGATTGGCTGCTTGCTGCCCCGAGTCAAACGAGCCCACCCTCATGTTTCTATGACACTTCTATCCTGAGATATCCCTTTGATCTCTTTCAATGGAAGTCTATGCGTGTTGCTAAGGTGCTCTAAATGGTTGCTAGGGGCGTGGCTTGATAGCTTCACAATGATCCTGAGATGCTGATTGGTCGTCTGAGTCAAATGAGCCCGCCCCCTTGTCTCTATGACACTGTGATCCAGAGTTATGTTCAATTGAAAAGCTTTCTAGGGCCGGAAAGTCAATAACTTTGGGACAGAAGTTGATGTTTTTACAGAGCCAGCGTGGCCACATTTCTACGAAATCCATTCTCTGAGCTATGATCTGTGAATTTTGGTTGCTAAGGTGCTCGACAATGGTTGCTAGGGCGTGGCCAGTGAGTGTTGAGGTGATTCAGGATTGGCTGCTTGCTGCCCCGAGTCAATGAGCCCACCCTCATGTTTCTATGACACTTCTATCCTGAGATATCCCTTTGATCTCTTTCAATGGAAGTCTATGGGACGTGTTGCTAAGGTGCTCTAAATGGTTGCTAGGGCGTGGCTTGATAGCTTCACAATGATCCTGAGATGCTGATTGGTCGTCTGAGTCAAATGAGCCCGCCCCTTGTCTCTATGACACTGTGATCCAGAGTTATGTTCAATTGAAAAGCGGTTTCTATGTTTAGGACGGCCCATTTCATGGGCCGTCCTACACCATAGAAAGTCAATGGGGCAACTTTGGGACGCTAGGGGTGCCGCTTATGCAGGTGTGTGGAGCTATCCTCGAAATCGTCTCGCTCATAGCTGATAGACCGTCACAAATTTGCCCCATGCAGTTAACAGCTGGGAATCGCTCGGAGCTACGACCCGCCAAAATTTGCCCCATGCATTGTCAATGGGAATTTTTGGGCGATTTAGCGCCCCTGTACGATTATCGTACACCCGATCGCTTAGAAAAGATATAGCACACTATTCCCCAATAAGCCGCACGATTTGACGCCTCTTTCATGGGTCTGTGACAAACGGTGCAGGAGGAGTAGCGAACCGAAGTTTTGTCCAGAAGAAGAATAATAATAATAAGTATGCAAGAGAACAATAGTGAAGCCTTGCCTTTGGCAAGCTCCACTAACTAGAATGTACATTTCCTGAAGAAAATGTGAGTGGAGCTTGCAGTGGCAAAAAACACCACCCGTTTGCTAGGGTAATGTACATGATTGAATACGAGCCAACAACCATGTCTGTACGATGTTCTGGTGCTGAGATATGGCTTATTCATGGTTTTAGTAGAAACATGGAGTTCGGCTTTTTTGACTCATACAGTTTATGGGATGATATTTAAAGACTAGTTGACAGTCTATCTAGGGTGTTCTGGGTGGTTGCTAGGGCGTTGCTAGGGTGTTCTGGGCGGTTGCTAGGCGGTTGCTAGGGTGTTCTGAGTGGTTGCTAGGCGGTTGCTAGGCGGTTGCTAGGGTGCTCTGGGTGGTTGCTAGGCGGTTGCTAGGGATTTCTGGGTGGTTGCTAGGGCGTTGCTAGGCAGTTGCTAGGGTGCTCTAGGTGGTTGCTAGGCGGTTGCTAGGGTGTTCTGGGTGGTTGCTAGGGTGTTGCTAGGCGGTTGCTAGGGTGTTCTGGGTGGTTGCTAGGGTGTTGCTAGGGTGTTCTGGGTGGTTGCTAGGGTGTTGCTAGGTGGTTGCTAGGGTGTTCTGGGTGGTTGCTAGGCAGTTGCTAGGGTGTTCTGGGTGGTTGCTAGGGTGTTGCTAGGTGGTTGCTAGGGTGTTCTGGGTGGTTGCTAGGCGGTTGCTAGGGTGTTCTGGGTGGTTGCTAGGGTGTTGCTAGGTGGTTGCTAGGGTGTTCTGGGTGGTTGCTAGGGCGTTGCTAGGTGGTTGCTAGGGTAATCTGGGTGGTTGCTAGGCGGTTGCTAGGGTGTTCTGGGTGGTTGCTAGGGTGTTGCTAGGTGGTTGCTAGGGTGTTCTGGGTGGTTGCTAGGCGGTTGCTAGGGTGTTCTGGGTGGTTGCTAGGGTGTTGCTAGGTGGTTGCTAGGGCGTTGCTAGGTGGTTGCTAGGGTGTTCTGGGTGGTTGCTAGGCGGTTGCTAGGGTGTTCTGGGTGGTTGCTAGGGTGTTGCTAGGTGGTTGCTAGGGTGTTCTGGGTGGTTGCTAGGTGGTTGCTAGGGTGTTCTGGGTGGTTGCTAGGGTGTTGCTAGGTGGTTGCTAGGGTGTTCTGGGTGGTTGCTAGGGCGTTGCTAGGTGGTTGCTAGGGTGTTCTGGGTGGTTGCTAGGCGGTTGCTAGGGTGTTCTGGGTGGTTGCTAGGGTGTTGCTAGGTGGTTGCTAGGGTGTTCTGGGTGGTTGCTAGGCGGTTGCTAGGGTGTTCTGGGTGGTTGCTAAGGCATTGCTAGGCGGTTGCTAGGGTAATCTGGGTGGTTGCTATGGTGTTACTAGGTGGTTGGTAGTTGTCACAGATGGTTACTATGGAGTTTGTAGCATTTTATTGCCATGATTTAGCACTTAGCTAAGCGCTATTAGCATGTAGCTATTCACTGCTAGCATGTGTAGCATGTAGCAAGTCCTGTTTGCTAGCATGAGTCAAAAGAGCCAACCCCCATCTCTATACGATGTTCTGATGCAGAGATATTGGTCTTGCAAAACGGTTGCTAGGGTACTCTGTTTGGTTGCTAGGGAGTGGCTTGGCAGCTGCCAATCATGAAGCTCCAAAGTCAGTGTGAATGTATAAACCAACCCCCATCTCTATACGATGTTCTGATGCAGAGATATAGGTCTTGCAAAACGGTTGCTAGGGTACTCTGTTTGGTTGCTAGGGAGTGGCTTGGCAGCTAGCAATCACGATACTCCAAAGGCTTCTTGTCAGTATGAATGATATAAACCAACTCCCACGCCTCTGTGACATTCAGAATGGAAGATATTCCTCTGTGAATTTTGGTTGCTAAGGTGCTCGACAATGGTTGCTAGGGCGTGGCCAGTGAGTGTTGAGGTGATTCAGGATTGGCTGCTTGCTGCCCCAAGTCAAACGAGCCCACCCTCATGTTTCTATGACACTTCTATCCTGAGATATCCCTTTGATCTCTTTCAATGGAAGTCTATGGGACGTGTTGCTAAGGTGCTCTAAATGGTTGCTAGGGGCGTGGCTTGATAGCTTCACAATGATCCTGAGATGCTGATTGGTCGTCTGAGTCAAATGAGCCCGCCCCCTTGTCTCTATGACACTGTGATCCAGAGTTATGTTCAATTGAAAAGCGGTTTCTATTTCATGGGCCGTCCTACACCATAGAAAGTCAATGGGGCAACTTTGGGACGCTCTTGCCCCCCAGGGGTGCAAGTTTTACCCCATTGTGTGGTATGTTCTTACAGAGCCCGTCAGCCTCTTCAAATGTGGCAAATTTCACATTTCTACGAAATCCACTCTCTGAGCTATGAGTCTGTGAATTTTGGTTGCTAAGGTGCTCGACAATGGTTGCTAGGGCGTGGCCAGTGAGTGTTGAGGTGATTCAGGATTGGCTGCTTGCTGCCCCGAGTCAAACGAGCCCACCCTCATGTTTCTATGACACTTCTATCCTGAGATATCCCTTTGATCTCTTTCAATGGAAGTCTATGGGACGTGTTGCTAAGGTGCTCTAAATGGTTGCTAGGGGCGTGGCTTGATAGCTTCACAATGATCCTGAGATGCTGATTGGTCGTCTGAGTCAAATGAGCCCGCCCCCTTGTCTCTATGACACTGTGATCCAGAGTTATGTTCAATTGAAAAGCGGTTTCTATTTCATGGGCCGTCCTACACCATAGAAAGTCAATGGGGCAACTTTGGGACGCTCTTGCCCCCCAGGGGTGCAAGTTTTACCCCATTGTGTGGTATGTTCTTTACAGAGCCCGTCAGCCTCTTCAAATGTGGCAAATTTCACATTTCTACGAAATCCACTCTCTGAGCTATGAGTCTGTGAATTTTGGTTGCTAAGGTGCTCGACAATGGTTGCTAGGGCGTGGCCAGTGAGTGTTGAGGTGATTCAGGATTGGCTGCTTGCTGCCCCGAGTCAAATGAGCCCACCCTCATGTTTCTATGACACTTCTATCCTGAGATATCCCTTTGATCTCTTTCAATGGAAGTCTATGGGACGTATTGCTAAGGTGCTCTAAATGGTTGCTAGGGGCGTGGCTTGATAGCTTCACAATGATCCTGAGATGCTGATTGGTCGTCTGAGTCAAATGAGCCCGCCCCCTTGTCTCTATGACACTGTGATCTAGAGTTATGTTCAATTGAAAAGCGGTTTCTACGGCCCATTTCATGGGCCGTCCTACACCATAGAAAGTCAATGGGGCAACTTTGGGACGCTCCTGCCCCCCAGGGTGCAACTTTTACCCCATTTTGCTTACAGAGCCTGCCAGCCTCTTCAAATGTGGCAAATTTCACATTTCTGTGAAATCCACTCTCTGAGCTACGAGGCGTCAAAGTTTTTCGCAATGTTAAGTCTATGCTTTTTTTTGGCCGCTATTTCGCCCCTGGGGCGAACATCGTACCCCCGATCGCTTATAAAAGTCATAGCACACGTTCCCTGATTAGGCCGCACGTTTTGACACCTCATTCATGGCTCTGTGACAAAAACTGCGGGAGGAGTACGGGGCCGTCCTACACCATAGTAAGTCAATGGGGCAACTTTGGGGCGCTCTTGCCCCCCAGGGGTGCAACTTATACCCCATTGCGTGGTATGTTCTCGCACAGCTTGATAGCCTCTTCAAGTGTTGTGATTCATAAGTTTCTACGAAATTCTCGCTCTGAGCTACGACCCGCCAAAATTTGCCCCATGCATTGTCAATGGGAATTTTTGGGCGATTTAGCGCCCCTGTACGATTATCGTACACCCGATCGCTTAGAAAAGATATAGCACACTATTCCCCAATAAGCCGCACGATTTGACGCCTCTTTCATGGGTCTGTGACAAACGGTGCAGGAGGAGTAGCGAACCGAAATTTTGTCCAGAAGAAGAATAATAATAACTAGAATGTACATTTCCTGAAGAAAATGTGAGTGGAGCTTGCAGTGGCAAAAAACACCAACCGGTTGCTAGGGTATTCTGGGTGGTTGCTAGGGCGTTGCTAGGCAGTTGCTAGGGTGTTATGGATGGTTGCTAGGGTGTTCAGGGTGGTTGCTAGGGTGTTGCTAGGTGGTTGCCAGGGTGTTCTGGGTGGTTGCTAGGCGGTTGCTAGGGTGTTCTGGGTGGTTGCTAGGGTGTTCTGGGTGGTTGCTAGGGCGTTGCTAGGCGGTTGCTAGGGTGTTCTGGGTGGTTGCTAGGTGGTTGCTAGGGTGTTCTGGGTGGTTGCTAGGCGGTTGCTAGGGTGTTCTGGGTGGTTGCTAGGGTGTTCTGGGTGGTTGCTAGGCGTTGCTAGGGTGTTCTGGGTGGTTGCTAGGGTGTTGCTAGGTGGTTGCTAGGTGTTCTGGTGGTTGCTAGGGCGTTGCTAGGCGGTGTTAGGCGGTTGCTAGGGTGTTCTGGGTGGTTGCTAGGCGGTTGCTAGGTGGTTGCTAGGGTGTTCTGGGTGGTTGCTAGGCGGTTGCTAGGGTGTTCTGGGTGGTTGCTAGGCGGTTGCTAGTGGTTGCTAGGGTGTTCTGGGTGGTTGCTAGGGTGTTCTGGGTGGTTGCTAGGCGGTTGCTAGGGTGTTCTGGGTGGTTGCTAGGTGGTCGCTAGGTGGTTGCTAGGGTGTTCTGGGTGGTTGCTAGGGTGTTGCTAGGTGGTTGCTAGGGTGTTCTGGGTGTTGCTATGGTGTTGCTAGGTGGTTGCTAGGGTGTTCTGGGTGGTTGCTAGGGCGTTGCTAGGCGGTTGCTAGGGTGTTCTGGGTGGTTGATAGGTGGTTGCTAGGGTAATCTGGGTGGTTGCTATGGTGTTACTAGGTGGTTGGTAGTTGTCACAGATGGTTACTATGGAGTTTGTAGCATTTTATTGGCATGATTTAGCACTTAGCTAAGCGCTATTAGCATGTAGCTATTCACTGCTAGCATGTGTAGCATGTAGCAAGTCCTGTTTGCTAGCATAAGTCAAAAGAGCCAACCCCCATCTCTATACGATGTTCTGATGCAGAGATATTGGTCTTGCAAAACGGTTGCTAGGGTACTCTGTTTGGTTGCTAGGGAGTGGCTTGGCAGCTGCCAATCATGAAGCTCCAAAGTCAGTGTGAATGTATAAACCAACCCCCATCTCTATACGATGTTCTGATGCAGAGATATAGGTCTTGCAAAACGGTTGCTAGGGTACTCTGTTTGGTTGCTAGGGAGTGGCTTGGCAGCTAGCAATCACGATACTCCAAAGGCTTCTTGTCAGTATGAATGATATAAACCAACTCCCACGCCTCTGTGACATTCAGAATGGAAGATATTCCTCTGTGAATTTTGGTTGCTAAGGTGCTCGACAATGGTTGCTAGGGCGGGGCCAGTGAGTGTTGAGGTGATTCAGGATTGGCTGCTTGCTGCCCCGAGTCAAACGAGCCCACCCTCATGTTTCTATGACACTTCTATCCTGAGATATCCCTTTGATCTCTTTCAATGGAAGTCTACGGGACGTGTTGCTAAGGTGCTCTAAATGGTTGCTAGGGGCGTGGCTTGATAGCTTCACAATGATCCTGAGATGCTGATTGGTCGTCTGAGTCAAATGAGCCCGCCCCCTTGTCTCTATGACACTGTGATCCAGAGTTATGTTCAATTGAAAAGCGGTTTCTATTTCATGGGCCGTCCTACACCATAGAAAGTCAATGGGGCAACTTTGGGACGCTCTTGCCCCCCAGGGGTGCAAGTTTTACCCCATTGTGTGGTATGTTTTTACAGAGCCCGTCAGCCTCTTCAAATGTGGCAAATTTCACATTTCTACGAAATCCACTCTCTGAGCTATGAGTCTGTGAATTTTGGTTGCTAAGGTGCTCGACAATGGTTGCTAGGGCGTGGCCAGTGAGTGTTGAGGTGATTCAGGATTGGCTGCTTGCTGCCCCGAGTCAAATGAGCCCACCCTCATGTTTCTATGACACTTCTATCCTGAGATATCCCTTTGATCTCTTTCAATGGAAGTCTATGGGACGTGTTGCTAAGGTGCTCTAAATGGTTGCTAGGGGCGTGGCTTGATAGCTTCACAATGATCCTGAGATGCTGATTGGTCGTCTGAGTCAAATGAGCCCGCCCCCTTGTCTCTATGACACTGTGATCCAGAGTTATGTTCAATTGAAAAGCGGTTTCTATTTCATGGGCCGTACTACACCATAGAAAGTCAATGGGGCAACTTTGGGACGCTCTTGCCCCCCAGGGGTGCAAGTTTTACCCCATTGTGTGGTATGTTTTTACAGAGCCCGTCAGCCTCTTCAAATGTGGCAAATTTCACATTTCTACGAAATCCATTCTCTGAGCTATGAGTCTGTGAATTTTGGTTGCTAAGGTGCTCGACAATGGTTGCTAGGGCGTGGCCAGTGAGTGTTGAGGTGATTCAGGATTGGCTGCTTGCTGCCCCGAGTCAAATGAGCCCACCCTCATGTTTCTATGACACTTCTATCCTGAGATATCCCTTTGATCTCTTTCAATGGAAGTCTATGGGACGTATTGCTAAGGTGCTCTAAATGGTTGCTAGGGCGTGGCTTGATAGCTTCACAATGATCCTGAGATGCTGATTGGTCGTCTGAGTCAAATGAGCCCGCCCCCCTTGTCTCTATGACACTGTGATCTAGAGTTATGTTCAATTGAAAAAGCGTTTCTATGTTTAGGACGGCCCATTTCATGGGCCGTCCTACACCATAGAAAGTCAATGGGGCAACTTTGGGACGCTCCTGCCCCCCAGGGGTGCAACTTTTACCCCATTTTGAGGTATGGTCTTACAGAGCCTGCCAGCCTCTTCAAATGTGGCAAATTCACATTTCTGTGAATCCACCTCTCTGAGCTACGAGGCGTCAAAGTTTTTCGCAATGTTAAGTCTATGCGTTTTTTTGGGCCGCTATTTCGCCCCTGGGGCGAACATCGACCCCCGATCGCTTATAAAAGTCATAGCACACCGTTCCCTGATTAGGCCGCACGTTTTGACACCTCATTCATGGCTCTGTGACAAAAACTGCGGGAGGAGTACGGGCCGTCCTACACCATAGTAAGTCAATGGGCAACTTTGGGCGCCTCCCCCAGGGGTGCAACTTATACCCCATTGCGTGGTATGTTCTCGCACGCTTGATAGCCTCTTCATGTGTTGTGATTCATAAGTTTCTACGAAATTCTCGCTCTGAGCTAGACCCGCCAAAATTTGCCCCATGCATTGTCAATGGGAATTTTTGGGCGATTTAGCGCCCCTGTACGATTTTCGTACACCCGATCGCTTAGAAAAGATATAGCACACTATTCCCAATAAGCCGCACGATTTGACGCCTCTTTCATGGGTCTGTGACAAACGGTTTGCAGGAGGAGTAGGCGACCGAAAATTTTGTCCAGAAGAGAATAATAATAACTAGAATGTACATTTCTGAAGAAAATGTGAGTGGAGCTTGCAGTGGCAAAAAACACACCGTTTGCTAGGGTAATGTACATGATTGAATACGAGCCAACAACATGTCTGTACGATGTTCTGGTGCTGAGATATGGCTTATTCATGGTTTTGTAGAAACATGGAGTTCGGCTTTTTTTACTCATACAGTTGATGGGATGATATTTAAAGACTAGTTGACAGTTATCTAGGGTGTTTGGGTGGTTGCTAGGGCGTTGCTAGGCGGTTGCTAGGGTGTTCTGGACGGTTGCTAGGCGGTTGCTAGGGTGTTCTGGGTGGTTGCTAGGCGGTTGCTAGGCGGTTGCTAGGGTGCTCTGGGTGGTTGCTAGGCGGTTGCTAGGGATTTCTGGGTGGTTGCTAGGGCGTTGCTAGGCAGTTGCTAGGGCGTTGTAGGCAGTTGCTAGGGGTGCTCTGGGTGGTTGCTAGGCGGTTGCTAGGGTGTTCTGGTGGTTGCTAGGGTGTTCTGGGTGGTTGCTAGGGTGTTGCTAGGCGGTTGTAGGGTGTTCTGTGTGGTTGCTAGGCGGTTGCTAGGGTGTTCTGGGTGGTTGCTAGGGTGTTGCTAGGCGGTTGCTAGGGTGTTCTGGGTGGTTGCTAGGGTGTTGCTAGGTGGTTGCTAGGGTGTTCTGGGTGGTTGCTAGGCGGTTGCTAGGGTGTTTG